>DWNK01000212.1:0-13191 GCA_018250315.1 Hyalothyrus neleus pemphigargyra | reverse complement strand
GGGAAGGATGGGAGGAGAAACTCTGCCTCTCAGGCGCACTCCGGGAACACGACAAGCCGCTATTGACGGTAGACTTCGGTCCAAGGGTCGCTAGCCAGTCAGATCACATGATGGAAGCTTAACACCAGCAAACTTTGCAAAAATAGACGTGACGCTAGCAGCAACCCAAATAAAAGGATTTACCACCGGTAAAGTTAACTGCTACTTATACCCAGAACGGATTCCATTCGATTTCATACGAAAGTATAATTCCTATTTTCGTAAAGCAGTAAGCATGCAAGCAGTAAAATTGCTAAATTGTATTTATTTATATCGACGATTGCAGTCGTAAACCTCTCGATATGCAGTATTGGTGAAACACTAAACGTTCGAATGGCGCTCACGTTCTCAACAATCTCTATTCTGGTATGCTTTTTATGTATAAGCCTAATAAAGACGTAGCCGGGCCACCTGTAGTCGTCACGGGCGTCTTAGAATATTTGCAAAATTAGAGGAATCGGGAATGCTTTTCCGGCTTTGAAGAGGAAGAAGGGATTTACGATGCATGCACCCCCCACGAAGCATTCTCGAGCTCGCAGGAAGCAACAACGCTTTGAAAACTCACATGCCACGATGGCACCTTACCACCAGTGAAACTTTTTTTAGGCTTCCGTAGTCGAATGGCAAAACGGATGGTAATGTTTGTCCATCTGTTCATCTGTCCATATCATAGTCTGTCCGTGTATCTTACGTATGTTAGAGCGTGCGTTACGTATTTCGTATCTTACTTTGGAGATCGTTTACGAACTGCTTAACAATGGTGTAAAGATCAATCTATATAAAGGTTTCAAAAAAAATAATTTTAGTAATAATTGATTGAGTTGGGTGGTGGTAAGTGAGGATCAAGTAACATCAAGGAAACCTTTGCAAATTACAGAGAACTTACAGTCACAGTTTACAAAGTCTACCGATCCAAACTCGGTGACCCTGTTCTGGTAGACTTGCCTAATAGTTACGAGTTGTCACTTAGTAATTACTTAGATCTTAGAAGATCTTAGATGCCTATATTTCTCGGAATTAAGTACTTATTACTTAACTAGCTTCCACAGTTTTACTCGGGTTTAAACCGATATTTCACCACTCTAATTATACTAAATCCACAATACTGTTATGCACCTGATATCATGTTAATTTTATAAACTTCATTATTAATTAGAAATACCGGACAGTAAACAGTTGTGACAATGTGTCAATGTGACAAGTCGAATTTTTGCTGGTGGTAAGCTCCCATCGTGTGAGCTGACTGGTCGTCCGACCGTCAATAGCGAGTTGTCGTGTTCCGGTAGTGCGCCTGAGAGCCAGAGTCCCTCTTCCCACCCTTCCCGTCTTTTCCATCCCATACCGTCCCTTTTTCCTTTAAAGCCGGCGAGCATTGGCAGCTCCTCTGGCGGCGAAGACTGCCTCTTCGTTTGTCTGAAGCAAAAATAAAAATGTCAAACGGGTGAGGATGGTGTCTGCTACGTGATGTTAATTTTTTTTACATTATTTTAATTTTATATTTTCAATCTTATTGTTTGTACCATTATTATTAGAACCATAGCAAAAAACAAAATGTAAACATTTTAAGTATTATTGTGTGCCAGGCGGACGGACAACGAAGTCTCAGTCACAGGGTTCCGTTGGCACCCTTTGGACACAATTGGAGTATAAAATATTACTATTAATATTCCCAAAATAGGTCCAGATTTTTTTATGATTTTAGACATAGTCCATATTGGTTGTTAGTGAGACAGAAAAATCATTTTACGTGATTGGCATACAAATGAACACTTAGTCCCTCTATAACAGTTTTCTTATATGTATCATCATCACTACATAGTATAAAACAAAGACGCTTTCCGCTGTCTACCTATGTATGCTTAGATCTTTAAAACTACGCAACGGACGCACGAACTCGATGTGGTTTTTTTTATAGATAGATGAAGGTTTATATGTATAATAACTATTACATATGTAAATAAATAGTTTAGGAGAAATCACGAATTAAAAATTATGCACACCGAAAATATTTAATCAGTGGAATGTAGATTTCGTGGATTATAAGGATGGTTCAGGTAAAATTGAATTGAGGTGATTTTTTCTATCCAAAAACAACACATTGCGTCACATATTGGATTGGGCAGGACAACGTCTGCCGGGTCAGCTAGTATTCTATATTACGTCTGTTCTAGTGATTTTCGTTAAACTAAGGTTGCTATTCAAATATTAATCTTATGAAACAACTCCGTAGGGCATACTCGTTTAGCATGTAAATCAGTTCGAGTTTGCATAGTACTTCTCTGGGTTCGTGGGGACTAATCAAGATGTGAGGCCAAAAGTTAATATTTGGAAACTGTTGGCGCCTTTATTGGATAGGCAAAATTGACTTGCAGTAAATCAGTGTTCAAATTAACGAAATTGGAACGTTTTAATTCATGCCAGCTTTGAGTTATGACGTTTGAGCTTTAAGTGACATTTATATTTGGTCTTAACTGTATTGATATTATTTATATTTATGAAACATTATATTTATGTTAGTTGTTACAAGGGAATGAACACTTTTTGTATTATTGCCATAAATTTTGAAAATTTGTTTATTTCTTAACAAACAACACACAGAGAAAGAGGGAAAAAGAGAATATACAATATGTGAAATTTAAAAAGGTACCAAATTTTTTTTCTTGTTCACCTTTTAAAGGTAATGTCTGCAAGTTTAATTCTACGAAGTCAAGCGGATATTAAAAATAGTACAGCCCCATTATTAAAATCAATTTTTGACCCCAAAAAAAGAAATGATTTAGTTGACGAAGCATTCCTAGAACAAAAAGATACATTGTTGGATATGGTATGTAATAAATGGATATGGTATTTAGTAATATTAAATTGAATATTAATGATAAATGCAATATAATTTTAAACTACTACATAAAATTTGTGTACCTGTAATTTTAGAAACAAAATTATAGATAAAAAAGATAAAAGTCGGATATTCTGAGAGAAAAGTCCAACGTTAAAATGAATATAGGTATTAAATGTAAATATATTTCATTGGGAATCAATGAGATGGTACTCACATTAGTTAATATCCATTCAAATTACAGTTAGAGGCAAAACTAAAAGAAGTGCGTGACAAAAAGAAGAAAGAAAGCGATCGTGTTGAAAATATTAATGTAACACAAGTTTTAAAATGTGAAACCGTGCCAAGAAAACTAGATCTTGTATTAAAAGGACATGGGATAAGTGTTATAGGCGATGCAGATGTTCAACTTAAATTTGGAGAGGACGGTATATTAATACATTTATACATGTAGTTAAGATTAGTTTAGAATATGTTTCATGACGCTTTTAACTACAAAAAAGGTTATTTTTATACTTTTGCGAAGCTATAATGTAAATTTATAATTTGGCGCGTAACTATGACTCATTTACATTAACCAATAGGGAAATACAATAATGTCTTTGGAGAAAGCATTCGGGGATGGGAGATCTCTTGTCGTAGGGACTCATTGCAGTAATATTTTTAATAATTTCTATATCTGCAATGAGTTCTTAGCAATATCACCGCATCTATTTAGAGCCATAGATAGATATTTATTTATAAGAGAACAACATAAATATATATAGCAACGTTAAAGTTTCTTAGGTTTGCATTAATCATGAATTCGATAAGTTCGTATTTGCAAAATCTCAGAAGATGCTGAAACGCCGGTCACGTACATTTGTTTGTCTTTTAGGGAACGGCTCATTGGGTCTAGATGCCACTGGAATATCTAATGTTGGCGGATTCCACATCGAACTAGGTGTGGGCGATACCAATGTAAACATACCCGGTCTTAATAATCTATTTACAGGTGAGTTCGCTTTGTTAAAGGACGACAAACTGATCGATGTTGCTTAGCGTTTCAAGATTTGGCACGTATATGACGAATATAGTTTAAGTGCATAAGTGCTGAATATAGTTTAATGCTAGTGCATAAGTGATATCTAGTAACAGGACATAAGCGATGGATACATGAGAGTAAGCTAAGAAGATAGCCGGAGACCTCAAAACCCTTTTTTCGTGAATTGTTTGATTCAAGTAGATATTTTAAGGTGTTTAAATGATATACAAATAGGTGTGATTAATTGAAATAACTACTTGGGTACGCTAGGAACTGCGCATGTAAGAAAACTAGTTCAATTCTTGTTCACTAGGCAATTAAATATTTCAAAAAATCATACATTTTTGCAACTATTTTTATCAGTTGGGATTTTTGGATCTCTACCGGTGAATAAATCATGATTTAATTAGTTTAATCGATATCTAGAACTTGTATGTATCGGTGTAACTGGGGAGGTACCGCCGCTACTCTAAGTCACCTTAAAGTTGCCACAACACTCGAGTATATCGGTGAAGCGATCATCTTCCTTAAGAAAAATAACGCATATAAGAAGTACACGCGGCTCAGAAAAAATCAATAAATAACAACAGTTACCAAAAAGAACTTGTTTGAGATTGATTGTAGATGTCTGCAGGGACTAAAATATAAATAATTCAGAAGTGGCAGCATTAGTGATAATATTCTCAGAAAACATCACTATTTTAACTATTAGAGTCACGCTAAGGTTAATGCCCATGAGTATGTATGTATTGTGGAGGAGTGGTGCGGTAATTATGGTAATGCTTGACCATTATTAGACTTTTTTAATTATTCAGAAACTAAATAATATTATGTACTGAATGCTATGCGTGTAAACATAAGTTTAAAAAGTCATAATATCATAAAAGGTTCTAAAATAATAAATATTCATAACTTTTTGACAATAATAATGAGTTTTAAGTAGTGATAGCCTAGTTGTTATGAATTGCCGTCTCGCTACGGTGGGTCCAGGTTCGAATCCCAGGCGCTCACTTCTGATTTTTCTAAATCATGTGCGCATCACGAAGTAATTATCATTTGCTATAGGGTGAAGAAAAACATCGTGAGGAAACCTACATACCTGAGACTTCTTAAAAAAAAGTTCTCAAAAGGTATGTGAAGGCCTAATCCTTCTCATTCTGAGAGAAGACCCAAACCTAGCAGTGGGACCATAATGGGTTGATGACAATGAGTTTTAGACCAGATATAATACGAGGAAAATAAACATGTTTAGGTATATTAAAATTTTTCAAGAACTCTACATGTTGGTGAACTACAACACTACTGGTTGGTTGTGAGCTCCCATCGTGCGATCTGACTGGCTAGCGACCACTTTCAGGCCGGAGTCTACCGTCGATAGCGACTTGTCGTGTTCCGGTAGTGCGCCTGAGAGCCAGATTTCCTCTTCCCGTCCTTCCTTTATATCCTATTCCGTCCCTTTTACCTTTAAATCCGAGCATTCGCGACTCCTCTGGTGTTGCAAATGTTCATAAGCGGCGGTGACTACTTACCATCAGGTATCTGGCCTGCCTCTTCGTTTGGCTATTACATAAAAAAAACTTTATTTATTTATCCGTTACCTTTTAGGACAGTTCTTTCTAAATAAGAATCTTAAACAGACTTATCAACATGAACCAGATAATAAGAATGAGCTAATATTAAATCTAGATAACCAAAAAACGAGAAGGTTTGGAAAAGAGGATGACAAACTGAATATAATAAATAGAGCCGAACCAAATAATAAAGTACCAAACGATAAAGATAATGGTAAAAGTACCAAAAATAAAGCAGATATAATTGTAGATAAATCAAATGATAATAATGAAGCCGAAACTCTTTATCGAACACTAAATAACAATAACAAAACAGAGAATAATGAACTAAACGGAATAAATAAAAGTGATAATAATGTTGAGAGTACTAGTATATTAAATAACAATGTAACAATAATACCAGAAGAAAACATTCATTTAGAAGTAAGGAATGATACAGGTATTTTGTGAGGTATACAAGTATTTGGAATAAGAGGAACGTACGAATATCTTTTGTATTAAATAATATTACTTCATAAATATGGTTTTTTATAATTTTTTTCCTGTAAGAATAGTTGTTTGAGGTTTAAAAATCATACGCGTCGTATATAAAATTCTTTGTTATCCAGTAAAATTATCTTATGAGAAAGTATTTGAACAAATATTTGATACTATACTTAACACCATCTATTGTCGTTTTTATGTGTTAACACGGGAAAAGCCAGCAGAAAGGTAGCTTGTTCTCTATATATTCGTAACATATATAAATGGATGTTGAGAAGAGGCAGGCGAGATACCTGATGGTAAGTAGTCACCGCCGCCTATAAACATTTGCAACACCAGAGGAGTCACTAATGCTCGCCGGCATTAAAGGGGTGGTCGCTAGGCAGTCAGGTTACACGATGGGACCTTACCCGTCCTGAAGGACTTATTTTTTTCGTTTTCAGCCAATTCTTGGAAAAGTCGTTCAAATGCCTGCGTATTTTGACAAAAGGCTATGTCAAGAAATACAGTCCACAGCTTTGGGGGTCAGCTTCGGTACATATGTGCGAGGGACTATGGCTGCTGATGACTTTTATAGAGGTACTTGTATGTTTGAATGATTTATTATGCATACTATTTAGATTATATTGAAAACTAGCTGTGCCCCGTGGTTTCATCCGCTTTAATTTCAGGAAATAAAATACTTTTAAGACCATCAGCTATCTGCCGGTGAAAGTCCCTTCAAAATCTGTTTCAGTTTTTATTTTTTTTTTGTGCGGGACTCTCAAAATGTCTATAAAATAAAAGTAGCCTAAATTAGTCCTTAGAATATTAGCTATCTGCCATCCCGTCAAAATTGGTCCAACTGTTTCGAAATTAGCCTAAGTTACGCCTTAGGATATCAGCTTTCTGCCAGTGAAAGTCCCGTCAAAATCGTTCCAGCCGTTTCGGAGATTAGCCGGAACAAACAGACAGACAAATATTTTAATAATTGGTTTGTTATAGATATCGTATATACTTTCATATGCGTTGAGTTAAAAGCTGTTATTTTGATATTATAAACAGACACATCAATTTTATTTATTTGTATAGATAAACGTGAAATGTGTTTGATATACTTCACATACCTTTTGAGAACTTTTTTTTTAATAAGTCTTGGGTATGTAGGTCATGATGTTTTCCTTCAACGTGTAGCAAACGATAATTACTTGGTAATGCACACATGATTTAGAAAAGTCGGCGATGCGCGCCTGGAATTTGAACCTGCACAAACCACTAGGCTATCACTTTCGTAAAATATAAAAAATGTATAAACAAAAGTTAAAACTTTCAGGACAAGCTCGGATAGACGGTCCCTTCTGCGACCACAGCGAGGACGACAAGCTGCTGTTCCTCAGCAATCTGGTTGAGCTGGGGGTGGGGAACATAGAGATGGAAGCCACCGCGTTCGCGGCACTGACGGCTGCAGCCGGCGTGCGCGCTGGCGACATTTGTGTGACGTTACTTAATAGGCTGGATGGCGATCAGGTAATCGGTTTTCAGAGCATAAGCACAGGTATAAGCAACAAGGTCAGGGTAAAGAAAGGTAAGGGTTGATGGTAAGGTCAAAGGGAGGGATCTTTTAGCGCTTTTTGAAGAGATTCATGACATAATGTTCCAGGAATATCTTAGATGGAATGGAATTTATTTTAGTGTTAATTTTAACACGAAAAATAAATTAATAGGTAAATAAATAGTTCCTTTACTGTTCTTTCTCAAATAATATTTATTCTTTTTCAGGTGACATTAACTAAGGAAATGTATTTAGAGTACCAGGTACGACCCATGGTGGTAGTTGGGAAGTATATCACCAAGTATTACAAATGTTTAAAATAAAAGAAGTATCATATTTAATTTCTATTTTTATATCTTTGTAACTCAATCATTATTTTTAATACAATTTGCTTTATAACGTACGTTGTTTAAGTTTTCGACTACTCGATCATTAAAAAAATAATTTTCAAAATCGTTTTACAATTGACGAAGATATCGCTGAACATACAAAAAAAAAATCTACAGCCGAACATAGAACTTCCTCCTTTTTCGAAGTCGGTTAAATACGAGCCAGCTGAGAGCCAGAGTCCCTCTTCCCACCCTTCCCATCATTGCTATAAGTAGGAGTTGCATTGATAGGCAGCGATGACTACTTTCCATCGGGTATCTCGCCTGCCTCTTCATTTGGCTTATACAAAAAAGCCCCAACAACCAAAAAAGTCTGTCCAAAATATTTAAACGAAACAATAACCAAACAAAAACATTAAAGTTCTCCATTTGTTTTGCCTTTTGTTTAATAAAACCGGCGCGATAATAAATTGTTCACTAGCGTTTATTAAATTCTTACAAATCAGTCCACTCTGAAATATGCTACATTTAAACCCCGACAAAAAAGAGCCGTGTATAAGTTTGATCACCAGAACCAGGACAGAACCTTATATATATAAAGTCATAATTAAAATGTCTTCGCGACCATGATTTAATCCCCAAATCTTTTACCCGATATGCCATACTACAAATAAATGCAGTTTGTTGTAATCCAACACCAAACAACATGCTGACATAACTAACAAATAAATGCGGTTTGTCGTAATCCAACACCAAACAACATGCTGACATAACTAACAAATAAATGTAGTTTGTCGTAATCCAACACCAAATAACATGCTGACATAACTAACAAATAAATGTAGTTTGTCGTAATCCAACACCAAACAACATGCTGACATAACTAACAAATAAATGCGGTTTGTCGTAATCCAACACTACACAATAGACAAAACAAGAAACATAAGTTATTCACTACTGAGATCTAACAAAGACCTGAATAATTTATAAGTTTGTGCCATTTGATTTACGTAATTTACATACTTCGGTTTATAGGAGAAAAACCATTTTTCTAAAGCGGTCCGTTTCGTTGCATTTAATTTTATTTCTTGGTAAAAAATATTATTATATTTTAAATGAACCACAGACAAACATCCCCAAAATATAAAAACTTTTTATTTGGTTTTGTGTCGGAAAGTCGAATTAGGTACAGTTTAGGGTTAGGTGAAGGTTAAGTTTCAACTAGATTAGGAGATTAGGTAAAGTCATGAAAAAATTCTAAGTCTATGGGTAAACTAGGTAATTATTGTTTGGCTAGCATGTTTCTTGTATCTATGATCCATCATTGCCTTTGTTGCTATTATTTTTTCTATTCTCTGTAGATCGCTGGTGGTAAGCCCCCATCGCCTGAGCTGATTGGAGTCCCTCTTCCCAAGGGTGGGAAGAGGGACTCCTCCCATCCTTCCATCCCATACCATCCCTTTTCCCTTTGGAGACTCCTGTGCGAGCATTGGCGACTCCTCTGGCGTTCTAAATGTTTATAGGCGGCGATGACTACTTACCATCAGGTATTTCGTCTGCCTTTTCGTTTAGCTGAAGAAAAAAAAAACTTTATTTGGCATATTGTTCCAGAGACATTTATTCGGAAATAATTCCCTTTTTTCAACATTATATTACTGTATTATGCATTGCAATCAAAAGTGCTTGATACACTATTTCGTATCAACCTATAATTCTGACTTTTGATTAGCTGACTATTTATCGACTCGATTGATGTGACGTTCTTTTGAATCAAATCTTCGTAATAAAACGTAACTTTACCATCAAAAGTACTATTTTTAGCTTTTGTGAGATCCGACGAAGACCGGAACAATAAGTTTGTGTCATTTTATTTACATACTTCAGTAGAGAATTCTGGTACGAAATGAATTGAAATGTCTAGGATTTATTCACAAATGGACTGGAAGCACATCTTATTCTATTGTAGAAGTGGAGGTTTTGCGGCTTTTCTATATTTTTAGGCGGGCTACCATCAGCACCCTTAATACAAGTTTTGTTCTTTTTCGACTACTAAATTATCGAAAACTAGAACTTCCGATTCCCACTCATTGGATTGGCCGAGAGCGTCTCGTTCATCGAGTCGATGGCTCGTTCAGCCAATAAAATAGGCGGAATTGGGAGTCGATACGAAATAGTGTATCGAGCATTTGTTGATTGCAACTCTTACTAAGGGTACTGAATAGTTGAGTTCGTCTCGCGACGACGTTAACTCTCTCGGCCATTAGACGTTAAAATCAAAAAACGAAGACGTATATCGAATACCTACTTTTTGATTTAAACTCATACTAAATATACTCGTTTAACAAGACATTCCGTCTTAGTTTCAGAGGTTCCTTTGATAAAAAATATATCAATAGAATCTGTATCCTTAATACAAGTTTTGCTCGTTTTCGACTACTCGATTATCGAAAAAGAAAACGTCCGATTCGGGCTCTTTGATTGGCTGTCAGCGTCTCGTTCATCGAGTTGATGGCTCTCTCAGCCAATAAAAATATTAACAATAAAAAGGGGGAATCGGGAGACGATACGACTTGTATATCGAGCATTTTTTAAATAGAACTCGTACTAAGGGTACTAAATCAAAACTTAGTACACAGTTGAGAACTTTATTTATACCTGGCAGATGTGGGTTCACGTCTTTAGGTAAATGATCATATCTCTAACATCATTTCGAAAAATAAAATAAAGAATAGGTGCTTGTTACACATTTTCGTATCTGCTTTTATGATTGGTTGAGAGAGCCATCGACTCGATTAACGACACGTTGTCAGCTAATCAAAACTTCAGCATCACAGGTCGACATGTAATAGAGTGGCGCATGACTGTACGGCTTTGGGCCGATGACACCCATTTAACTAGGATTTTATACACTGAGAGGAAAAAGAGCCGGCGGAAAAAAACCTCTCAGGAATCTTACTGACTGACTTTTGATTGCAACACACTATGGGTAGGTAGCTCAGATTCATCAAATACAGGTTCGCCTACAATTCTAGGTATATGCCACTTATTGACAAAATTTACCAAGTTACAGAATACATATGCATACAAAAATATAAAACAAAGTAAGCTACTCAAACTCATTTTCAATTCCCAAAGCAAAACCTATAAACTTCCATATCGAAAAATATTTATACACACACTAACTCTTGCAAATATGCCGTATAAATATTTTTGTATAATTATAATAAATTACTAGACACTGATAATTATACTTATAAAGATAATTTACGTCCAGACATAGAACGACAAGTATCTGTGGGTGTATCATAGAACAACAAGTAATCGAACCCAAACCTCTAGCAATCATGTTCAATAATTACTAAACCAGATTAGTTAAATAATATAAATTTACACTATTCTAAATATCCAAATATAATCAAAATAACTTTTTTGACCCTAAAATTTGAAGATTTAGCACAAAGACATATCGGAGGCAGATTCAATCCAATCGAAAGAATCGAACACATATTTTTTGCTAATCTCACAAACATTTAATAAATTATAGGTATAACTCTTTATGTTATAAGTTTATAAGTATCGAGAGTGGTTAAAAATCTCTTAGCACAATTTTACAGTTGACCGGAATTCGATCGTTTATGTAACTTCGGAAGTGATAAGTTAATAATATGAACTTAACTCCATATTATTATACTCTTAATTATGTACTATTATGTGAGAACTACGATGAGTCCATCCGATCCGAACCGACCTGACTGGCTAGCGACCACCCTCAGGTATTTTGTATTTTGGTGTACTCGAGAGCCGGAGTCCCCCTTTCCACCCTTCCCATCTTTTCTATCCAATCCCATCCCTTTTCTCTTCAAAGCTAGCGTAGCATTGGCGACTCCTTTGTGTGTTGCAAATGTTTATAGGCTGCGGTGATTACTTACCATCAGGTATCTCGCCTGCCTCTTAGTTTGGCTTAAACATAACCTAAAGTAAATCAGTTGCATTTTGTGAGCTTTTCTCATAGGAAAAACAAAAGCGAGAAACGAATAAAGCACTCGCGAACGATAAGAACGAAGCATACGATTTTCAAGCTCGTATCGTTCGTTTTTTTAATTAACATGTTCATGTTCATATTTTTACAGGCAGCAGGTTTAATTACCTGCACTGTTTCAACGTAGCATAGTATTAATGTCGTATAACATATTACACGTAAATAAAATTTGCATCATTACGCAATTCCGAAAGTGATCAGTTATTATCCTAAAATCGCCATGAACTTCTATGCAGGATGCTGGACCTCTACCCCAGATAATCCTATAGCGTACTATTCAATGGGATATTTTGATAAAAATTAAGGCACATTTTTAATTGATTCAGGTAGTATAGCGTGGTCTGATTCACATGCTAGAAGAATGCAAGAAATTAAACAGGTGTCCACAATCTGGAAACTCAGGGAAAAGTACGGAAGCTCAAAGGGAAAAATGAAATTTTACATTGTTCATGTCCCGTAATTGTAAAATAACCTACATTATGAAATCGATTTTCGTAATTATTAGATTACTTATTTTTAGTTTTCCTTAAATAGTACAAAATTGTTTAGGAAAATTTGAAAAAATGGTCAGGGAAAGTCAGAGATTGTCTTTAGCAGTATGTATATCTTAATCATCCCTAGATTATACAGTTGTCGCAATTACATTTCATTGTTTATTTATATACAAATTAATGTCCGTCAAGGTGATCAGGGAGACAATGCGTGTATTTTTGGGTTGATCTATCTGCCAAGGGGCGTCGGCGGTGTGGGTGGTGGACATTGGACCAACATTGTACCAATGTTTGGCCCAATTTCATTTCAAGTAAACATTTGGACACAAAAGTTGTCAAAAAAATTACAAGATGAACAGGATGAACGTCTTTATCGAAAATAATTTTAATGTATTGTGACTACACGTGGTTGAACGACTACACCTTACGCTGCACTGAAAACCAGTAGTCGTGGGGTGTGCCCTACGGCACAGGCTGAGAGCAAACGTTCTTACAACGCTTGTTTTGATTTTTTTAATTAAGTTCATACAAAGCACTACACTTAGCGAACCTACTAGCTTGTCCTTTTGTCTCTAAAATTAAAATAGTTTTTATAGTCATAAGGAAAATAGAAATGGAGGAAAATTGGGGATATTCCTAATTTCCATGGGCCTCACTGCCTGCTTTAAGCAGTCCGTCTATGTAGGACAATGGTCCCTACCGATGGTCCGCGAACCACTCGTTAGTGGTCCGCGGTTGTCTGCAGAAGTCAAAATAGCTCCTTGAATGATTTCAATTCAAATTTGACGAGTGAACGATGACGGTGTACCGTTGTTTCGCCGTACTTAAGAAGGTGAAAAAAAAAACAG
>DWNK01000211.1:0-13232 GCA_018250315.1 Hyalothyrus neleus pemphigargyra | reverse complement strand
AATCTAATTCCATTCAGTCGTTCTTATGCGAAAGACTAACATCCATTCATCCAAACAAACTTTCGCTTTACAATATTAGTTAGACTATTAGGATAAAGTAAGATAAAAAGGTTCACGAAACGATATTTGTCAACAGGTGGACCCTCTCGACGCGGGCACAGACAATGGGTTCACATTCACCGCACCAAACTGGCCCACCGCACCACAGGGAGTAGCTTACCGCATAACGTCGAAATACCCCTCACATCCTGCAGGATCTTTCTTCTATCCGCATTTAAGAAGATTGCCGCCCATCGCTACGTTTCAATTTATAAAGGTAAACCGGATACGATAATTTAATTTGATGGAATTAATTACATTAATAATAAAGTGGCATAATAAGTACATTAATCAGATTTTTTTAGGATTGTCAAAGATGAAGTATCTTTTGAAGTACGTAATCTTTAAGCTTAATAAACCAATATCAAACAAAATTATAAGAACAGAATCATGTAGATAATGTTTAAATTATAATCTCTTCAGGGAAGGCGAAGTTTTTTTTATGTGTTGGCCTTCCGAAGGGATAGGCGGACTATAAGACGGATGATAAGTCACCGTCGCCTACAGACATTTTGTAACAACAATGGAGTCGACATTGCTACGCCAGCTTTGAATGGCTAAAAATCGTCAAACTTACTTTAAGCAGCTACGCTTCTACCCACAAGCCTTAAGAATCAAACTTTTAGGCGCACTACCGAAATACGACACGTCGCTATTGACAATCATGTCACATGGGACTTTCCTCCTCCGCGTGATTAAGATGTTAAGAATATGTGAGACAAAAATATAAAAAATATTTCGATATACTCGTGTGCTTTCTCGACCGTCTAAGTTAAAACAAATTCCAAAGAGATATACAGCTCCAAGAATGCAACAACCAAAACTTTTCGTCCGGATCTTCCAGAAGTTTACGCGTAGTTTATGTTTCAGACTTAGAGATTGAAGCGAAAACAAATTCTTTCCGATTCAAGATTCCGTCCAAAGTTTGGTCTAAGTAGGTAATATGATCATATTACCTAAGGATGATCATCCTTAATAGCCTTTTATGTTTTAATCGTTCACTGTCTTATATTTTCAGTTAAACAGTTGATTTATTTCGGGTATTTTAGTTAAATATCGATTATTTGAGATGAATTATCAAGGCATATGTTTAAAACAAATATTAAACTCTATTGTTTCAAAACACCGACAAAATGGTATGGTATTGTGTCTCGCATTGTAGCTTTCAAAGTAAGTACCGATATCCGATTTAGTACAGAGACATAAGCATCGTAACAGAATGGGTAGAGTTGAAAAAGAGGATCTGGCAGACACTGTCAGCGTTCAGCCGCTCCACACGCAATATTTGCATTGCTGTGTTCTGATTTGAAGAAAATGTGAAAATGGCGCACCAGCTGAATACGATTAACAACCATTTAGGTTGTTAATCGTATTCTCTTCCCACCCTTTTCATCCTTTCAATCCCATCCCATCCCCTTCAAAGCCGGCGAGCATTGGCGACGTTTTAGTTAGGGACAGTGACTACTTACCATCGGGTATCCCGCCTGCTCGTTGGGCTCATGCGTAAAAGTAAGAAAAGTAGTAAAAAAATACTCAACTTAATTTTTTTTCTAGCTCCGCGAATACGAACTTTCCGAGGTGTTCCACCGGGACAGCGACGATCGAAGATACGACGTCCTTCAGTTGGACAAATTAAGCCACAACAACATCGATGTTCTGGACGGCAACCGAGCTCTGTCCATCGCTGAAGAGGTGGAGAGAGCTGAACAGGCGCCACGGATCTACGCTGACGGGTCTTTGACCACGCCCGATGGAGCTTACTCGTATTATTCTCTGTGAGTATTTCAGAGTACATTTTTATAATGACCCCTTTTTGTATTGTTGTTTTGTTTTTTTGTTGTTTTGTTATGTTGTTGTTTTGTTTTGTTTGCATTTAGCGTATAGAACGTCTCTGGTGCTATCGCAATGGCCATCCACGGTGCGTTTATGCGTTTAGTATATTCGCCCTAAAAAATCTTTGTACATCTTAAACGGAAAAAGCTATAAAAATTAACATATACTGTAAATAGCTAAAGCCTTAATTAATAATAATCATTAGTATACTTCAAATAAAAAGTCTCTTTCTCAATAATATTTTTGACAAATATTTAATTTCGGTAAAGAAATAATCAAGACCATTTGGAATATATTTACTAGGATTCGTTTTAGTTTAATTAAAATTATTTCTCCTTATGCTAGCTGACTAAAAGTGATATATAATTCTAATAAAAATGTTTCCATCGCGATTATCGTAGGCTGAAGTCTACAAAGTTATACTAGGTAAATCAAAATTCCTTAAAACAAAATCGCTAGAATGTAAAATTTCTCGCCAACTTCACCCCATAGGATGTATTCGCCCTATCTCATCTCATATTTGAACTTCAAAACGTAATTATTTAATCTAAGTTTCCAGACGGATACGAATATCTTATTCTCATTGACTTGCACGACACTCTCGTAGAAAGCTATATAAAAAGAGTAGAGTTTTTCGTACGAAATTTCGATACATAACTTTGGGACAATCTTTGAGTAAGATATCAATTCTTAGCCACTAAGCTACCATTGATGCAGTTATTTTGAGTTGAATAAGTTCCGTAGTAGATTATTTGTATTTCTACATTCACAAATGAAACTAAAATAGATTGCTTGTATTTCTTGGAAAAAATATCAACGTTCACTATTATTTTAAGAATACTCCGACTATTTCTTGAAAAGTAATCAAACGTAACCGCTGGGAATATTGTGATCTATTTCTACAAAGAACAATGAACAATAAAGTAAAGATGAACGTGCTTGGGCGATGTGTTTACTTTTCGTATTTTTTTTTAATTTTGTGTAGCGATCGGACTATCTATTACTGTATAAACTCATAAGCAATAAAATAAATAATACTATGTCTTTCTGTGTTGTCTTATCTCATTTATTCTTTATTTTAACGTTAACGTAACATTGAACGTTACGGATCATTTTATTATTGTATGGCTTACGCTAAATGTAATAATTTTAAAGTATAAATAAAAATAAATATTGCAACACTTGAGTGCGGCGATTTTATTATTACCTTGAACTTGTGTGTGTGTATCTATACGCTACTGCTGCATGTGTGTATAAATACATGGGAGGGCGTTATGTTAGAATTAGTTGATAAATTAAAATTAGACGACCTATGACATTAAAAAAACTTCCTTTTAACTTATAATGAATTTATTAATTCCATTTCTTACTTTTCTTACTTCGACTTTAGTTGGACTCCTGTCCTCCTCAGTTTGTTATAAATATCCATGAACGGCAAATCGTTTACCATCGAGTTCATTGCTACTTTCAAATTAGGAAAAGAAATCTCTCATCCAATTACAATACATTAGGAAATTAAAGTGAACATACATTCAACTTGTTATAGGCCGATTGATTTATATTCCGTTAATAACCAATTCGATATCTAGTCATAAGCTTTAAACCCAAAAGATTCACACTGAATTAAACCTCCACCTCCCCGCCCCCACTAACTTGATTCAAGATGAACAGTTTCCTACTTCCTCTTCAAAGTTTCTGGACTTTTCTCAGGACGAACAACACAGCAAGCACGACAGAAGAGCCCCGTTCAGCCAACGAGCTGCCTACATCAGGCCCTACAGCCAGTGAAAGATCAGCTTTGAGGAGCCTCGCGAGACGATACCGGGCGCGACGACGCCGTAAGCTCCGCGCCGATAACACCGACCCTGCTGAGAGGAGGAAGCGAAAAAGAGCAAGTAAGGGTAACTTGTTAGGTCTTTTATAAGACTTCCACCATCCACTCTCTACTATGCACTCTATACCCTTAGGTTCAGGATTCCCCTTTTGTGTGATTCAACCAAGCGAAGAGGCATGTGGGCTATCTGATAGGAAGTAGTCACCGCCGCCTAAAATATTTGCAACGTCAAAGGAGTCGCCAATGCTCGCCGGCTTTGAAGTGAAATATAGGATTTGCAATGCATGTCCACGCTCTTCGAGACAAGGTGCGGATCTCGTGTCAGCGAATTTACACCTAATATTATTTGAATTTGTTTACTTCTAACATTAAAATATTCCGGGCCTATATTCTACCTGTATCGTCGGCATTACCATGTTCTTCATAATCTTCTTGCCATAAAGCAAACACTTTGTTTTACCACAGAACTCCTAGACTGCAGGGTGTCGGATTGGGGCGAATGGAGTCCCTGTCGCAGTGAGGGTGGATGTGTGGGTTCAGCGTTGCGCACAAGGCGGATAATAAGACGACAGCGACCCGGCGGCAGCCCTTGCCCACCAACAGTGCAGTCTCGATGGTGTGCGAACAACTGCACGGCACCACAGCCGCAAGAAGACTGGCACAATAACCTCACGTAATCTCTTTAAGTTCATAAGCTGTACATGTCACAGACGTCTAATTATGAGTGTGTACACTACTTCGACGCGAATAATTTGAAATCAAATAGATTTATTTGTATCGATTTGAGATTTTATATGTTTTGCTTGGCTGAGAATGTCTCGTTAGAGTCCTGAGGCAATCAAAAGATTTGAATTATAATTCGGTACGAAATACTGATTTTTATTTAACTTATACTAACAACAAACTTATACTAACGATAACCTTACTATGAGTTCTAATCAAATAGTAGGTATCAAAACTCGATACGAAATAGTGTATCAAGCATTATTTGACTCGAACTCATACTAGGTGTTGTGTGTTGTTAAGTGTCCTGTACCCCTAGTACGAGTTTTGCTCGTTTTCGACTACTCTGTCATCGAAAACGAAAACTTCCGATTCCCACTCTTTGATTGGCTGAGAGCGTCGCAGTCATCGAGTCGATAGCTCGCTTAGCCAATGAAATAGGCGGAATCGGGAGTCGATACGAAATAGTGTATTGAGCATTTGTTGATTGCAACTCATACTAAGGGTACTGTTCTTTCATAACCTGGTGAGATACACATGGTCGATGTCGATGGTCGTATGCTCTCTCAATTTTAAGACGTCTTAGTCCTGTACAAAGCTAGTTCTACCTTTATAAGTTCCAATATGGAACATTAATCGGTTCCATTTTCAAAATGACAACCCTTTTTAACACCGCTTGTGAGTGGCCATTGTTACAAATCACACTTTTGTTCTTTACTTTCATCTGTGTCTGTCCGTCCAAATGTATTTCTTTGTTCGATTCCAATTTGTTTCGAGTGCATTCGATTTGGGTTCATTGTAAATTCTTGGTGTGTAAAAACCATAGTGATGGGAATTGGTGTAAAAAATATTTTAGTAAGACTGTCGATTCGGGATAGATAGACGCTTATTATTTGACGCTGTATTTACTGAAGCTTTCTCTGCGATTTCTTTTCTTTGTCAATTACTGTTAGAAATAAGTTTAGTATGCGACGAGACATGTAAATTACTAATAGCGTTATCTTTTGTAGAACTTCTGTTACCCACTCCAGTATTTTGAATAGTTTCTCCTGTTGTATAATCATTAAACATAAGTTAGTTAGCTATGACACTTAAAGAGCACTTTAAATTATACGATTAAATACTAGATAAGCTACTGCGTTAATGTGGTATGATCTAAAGGAAGTTATACAACTTGAGTGCGTATTATGTTACACGACTAATGATTCGAGATATTATACGTAAGACCACATATTATAAAGTGCTCTTGAAGTTATTTCCAAAGTTAGATGTTTATTTACATACTTATTCGCTCTAGTACAAAACGGAAGAATGAACGTGTCTTATGCTATTAAATTAAAAATTATATTTTATTTAATATATTTACTGGAAGCTCTCGTATTTTCCACTTTGTAAGTATCCAATCATTTTGTTTAATCATTATGCACTTTTCAGACTAAAGTGAATTTTTAGTCAGAAGAGATTCTTTCTGAACCAAATAAAACTCATTTAGTGCTTGACTATAAATATTTACTTATTTAAATTAGTACTTTGTACTTCGTTGAATTTTTTGTTTTTCAATTATCATATTAAGAAAAAAAATCTCATTCAACCCGTTAATATTCAACCTGTTAAAAGTTTGAATACTTTCTTGCATATTTACTTACTCACAATTTTTTTCCAGGACGTTTTTGTGTCACTGTATGTATTACTTGGGTTTTTGTGCAACGATTCCCTTGTACGAGTAAATATTCACTCTAGTCTGAATGTACGCTAAATTGTAGGGTTCATACACACTATATTATTCGCTGCACGTGATACGCGCCTTGTGAAAAAGACAAATGTTTGCACAATGTGTGACATAATTGTTTCATTTATAAAGTCATAAAAAGTTATTGTCAGTATATTATAAAAACTTTGCCTTTTCTATTTAAACAGCTCCTAGTCTAGCGGCTAGAACACACAAATCAATAGAATGCAGTTAGTCAATTAGACACAAATAAATTAAAATACATATCGCTTAAGTCGTGAGATTTGTGACGGTAACTCAATAAAACGTAGATACTTAGTGGACGTGAAGAAATCCAAAGATGCAGCTTTTATTTTTCATACGTATAAGTGTAAAGTAAGATAGGTATCTAAGTCTGTATTTAGTGTAAGTTATGATAGATCAAAGCCTTCTGTGAGATTATATATTTCTTTAAAAACTGCTGTTGATAAGTCACAATTTTCAAAACATTAGAGTGAATATTTTCAAGGATGAACAATAAGTTACTATAAATTGTAGTTGTACCACGCTGACGCAAATAACTTATTTGAATTGAAACTCATACGAAACGATTAAAAATTGGAATAAATGTCATTCATCCTTTTCAGTCTAGTGTTAACTTACCATAACTCTGTACCTCCACTTTAATCAAAAATGTAGACATTAATTTCATAAAATAAAGATCGCGTTTATTCTGAGATTATGGAAATAAGAGTTTGCTTAAGCAATGCCAAAGAAAAATGAAATGCTTAATTTTGTAACAAATCTTCATTCTGGTCAATTCATACATTGATAAAGTGTATTTAAAATTTGAAAATGTATAACATAATTTGAACATGTATAAAAGATTGCTTTGAAACTGTATAAGGTTATGTGAACTTTTGCAAGTAATTTGTCTGAAAGTGTAATATTTTTAAATAAAAGTAGAATGTGTATAAAATTCTAGATTTACGTTTTGATTAAATGTGTTTTGATTTTTTAGTATTTTTACATTCATATGTTTACTTAATTTAATATATGAATTGATCAGTTTCTGTAGCATTTAATACTTTTCATCACGTTATCTTAATATAGACAGTTTTATTCAAATTATAAAATTTCAAACTGTAAAATAGAGCCAAAAATGTTAACCTTAGAGTAATTACTGAGTATGTGTATTTTTTACAATGTAAATTATTCTGATTTCAATAATAAAACACAATAAATAACACACTTCGGTGTTTCATTTAGCTCACCTCAATAAAAAAGAATATTTAGTCCAGTGTCAGAAGGCGCAAATTTGAAATTCTATAATAAAAATATTTTTAAGGGAAAAAATAAGGCTGCCAAGCTTACAGGAAGCAGCAACATTTTGGGAACCCACAGGTCCCGGAATACGCCGACAGAGGAATGGCGGGGAAAAGAGAAGGTGGCTGTTAGGCGCACTACCGGACCTGACAGATTCCTATTAACTGTAGACTCCGGCTTTAGGGTGGTCCCGCAAAGGACTTTCTGTTTAAGATAATTGGATTCGAATCGAATCTCTAGTTTTCCGAAATAATTTTCGCATTATCACCCATATCAACGTGAACGAACATATCAGGGAACCTACTCGATTCATCTTAATAATTATCCTAATGAACCCACGCACTTAATGAACATACACAGTACAATTAACATACGCACAGTTTCGTACAAACATTCAATAAGGAGCATTTGATAATGAGGCAGTCAATTAAGGTGTTTATAGAGCAAATTGCGAAAGCGGAGCGTACGGGAAGCAAATAGTTTTACTGAACTATGTAGATGAAACCGCGAATACGATACTGTATGTGCATGATACGTTGTTTTATATAAATATTTACTAGCGATAACCTACTGGTTACGATTTTCTTTCTGATTTCGAATAGATCTTTCTGATCTCTTTAACTGGGCACTTTAAGAAAAGTTTGTTCTGATACTATGAACGAGTTAGCGAATGATCGCTCGTAGGTCGAAATTCAGCTATAAAATAAATCCCACTGCTGGGCCCGCGCTGGCCAAGTACGGATTGGTACACTAGACATACTTTTTGAGATTTTTTTAAGTACTCTCAGGTTTCCTCACGATGTTTTCCTTCACCGTATAGCAAGTGATAATTATTACTTTATAATGCGTACATGATTTACAATAGACAGAGATGCGCGCCTGGGAATTGGACCCGGACCTACCGGAGCGAGACCGCAATTCTCAACCACTAGGCTATCACTGTTATTACAGTCAGAAGTGCCATATTATTACATTTATGCGTACTTACAATGAATTTATTATCCATTCCCATATTATGTCAATTTACTATCGGATAGTAAAGAGACTTTATTGGAAATACCAGCCCATTTTCCCTAAAACTGCGTCACCTTTAACTATTAATGCTGTTATATCGCTTTTGTAACTATCACTCGATAAAGCCCGTTAAAATATTAATTAAATTGAAATTTATTATAATAATCCAATTAGTTACTTTGGAATAATAAATTATTTGTAGATGGATTTTGATAAATATTTTAAACGAAACATCGCGCGGGCTGTCAATTTTAATACATTAATGTTCGATGTTTGCTCTAAGCCTTTTCCAGTTGTTGGGGAGAATGAAGCCCAACAGTGGGACAAAAAAATGCAAACAACTCATATTAACAAACAATGGTACACTGTGTTATAATTAAAAGTAGTGTGAATTATTGTAATTTTAAGATGGTATTTCAAGTACTCGTGCAGTAAGACATTGTCATATAGATCATTTAAACTTAGGTACAGATGTTTTTATAATATTTAAGTAGCAAATAGCCAACCTTTGGCTGGTGGAAATCTCTACTCAATAAGGCCGCATTTGGTCACCACAACTCTTTACTTTCCATTAACGAAATTATTAAGGTACTCGCCTCATATTGTGTAATCATCAAATTATATATAAAATTAAAAATAGTATGGTATGTCCAGTATTTCGTGAAACTTAGGTATAGGTTTTGTGTATTCTGACATATAATACGATGATCTTAGTTTCAGGTGAACCAACGTATCTGTGATCGACTTACAATCACTTACCATAAGGTGGCTAGCATGCTCGTTTGGTACTTCAATATAATTAAAAAATATCTCAGACAATACGAAAGACCTTTCGTTTTAATGCGTTTTCTAATCACAACACAGTTATATAGAAAATGAATCGAAGATAACGGAATTGGCACTATGACTTCTCAATACAATTTTGCATTAAAATGTTAGTCAAGTCCCGCGGAATACGCTAGCTTGGGTTCGTTACGCAGATAGAATCTGTAATTTCCTCCGTTCAAGACGCAGCTGAAAATCGTTCAGTATAGTCTGAGAAGTTAATAAGGTGTTCACTGAAAGTCGTTTTTGAATTTTGGACTGATTCGATTACACTATTACAGTAATTACTGCCCGTGTATCTTGTAAAAGTAGCAATGGCTTGATTATAAAAAAAATAACCGATTTGGGATAAAAATACAGAATCGAACAAATATGTTTTGTTCATAGATTTAGAATTTTTTCACTACGTTCAATAGTGAAAAAAATTCTAAATGTGTGAAAAAAACATATAAATCTATGGTTTACTAGAATTTTATATCTATACTTTAGGATTAAGCAGGATTCGAGTACCCTTATTACAAGTTTTGGTCGTTTCGACCACTCGATTATCGAAAACGAAAACTTTTGATTCCGATGATTTCATTAGATAAGAACGTCTCGTTCGTCGATTCGAGGCTCTCTCAGCCAATGAAATAGGTGGATATAAATACAATAAATAGAAACAATGAAATAAATCTTTAAATCTTTAAAATACTAAGGGTACAGTATTGTTTGGAGTTAGAGTCAGTTGCACATATCCAAGGGAATCGTTTACATCAATTTCGCTGCAAGCTTGTTTTGCTACTATTTACTGCTATTTGATGCTATTTACTATTTATTATTTTATAAGAAACAAGTATAAATAAAAAAAACTTATATAAAAAAGATATAAAAAAAGATAATATATAATCTATTCATATACATTCCAATGAACCCAAAAAAAATCTTGCAGTAGACGCAACACCTCTATGACTTGTAGTTAACAGCAGATGCCAGGTAGAAGAGAGCTGATCATCTTCAAACGGCTAGACATATTTTCTTAAATCATAATTAAGAACACTCACGATTCAGTTATCTTTCGAATTAAAGAAGTTAAATTGACATCGATTCATTATTAGATGCACACGTCAACTTATAACAGCCCTCTTTTTCGTTGGGTGTTAAAACGTTAATATATCAAGAGGCCTAGTTACTTTTTACCATCGTGACCTAATGCTTTTAAATTGGGCCGAGTAATGACATCCCGGGATGACACGGAGTAACTTTTTTATGGACGAAATTAGAGCAACGACGCTCCAGACCGCTGTTAGCTGATAACTTTTTTAATTAGCGAAACATGATGTTGGCTTATTTTGTTACTAATTTCGTTTAGTGTAACGATACTTTCTTTTTAACAGTTTTAAGCTTCGGAATTTAAATTTTGGATCCAGATTATAAAAATTATTACTGATTACTACTCTAGGCTCCATCTCCATGCTTTATCGGCTTTATCTTAGTACCGAGGCCTTTTTTATATCTGTAAGCCAAACGAAGGGGCAGGTGAGATACTTGATGGTAGGGTGGAAAGAAGGACTCTGGCTCTCTGGCGCACTATGGAATACGATAAGCCGCTATTGACTTGTGCTTTCAAACCAAGGGTTCCGTACTACGTAAATGTGTGTAATTTTTTTTACAGCTGCTAGAGTTTGTAGACCTAAATATTTGTAAATAAATAGCAACTTGATGCTTCCAGATATATATAATATATAATTATATATAATCTATAAGTTCTCAAAGCATTTGCTGAGACCCGCATCTTGTTACGAGGGGCGTGAATGCGCATTATAAATCCAATTTTTCCCTTTAAAGTCGGCGCAGCGTATGCGACTCCTTCGCTATTTCAAATGTCAATAAGCGGCGGTGCCTCCTTATCATTATAACATTTTTTTTATTGTATCTTCAATGTTAGCCTAGGTACTAATACCACTTATTTTATTTTTTTCCATAAACCCGCTATCTTGGAGCCTCTCCTTAACATGATCGTTTACTATCACACAAGCATTATCTACATCTATATATTACCTAAATCGTACAGATGTATGTAGGTAAAAATCGTAGTCCCTAAGCGGTTACCCTCATCTCAATCTTTACTACTCGGTTTTGGCTACTAAATAATGCAATACCTAAGTTTCCTTAAACATTTCACTAAATTCTGGAAACTCTGACGTTTTCCATTAGCCCACAATCTAAAAACTTATCGAAATACATAACTATTTTCTGGGTTACTCTTTAAGGGTCCGTAGGCGGCCAAATCGAAAAGACGGAATCCTTATAACTTCATCCGTTCTTCAATACTTTTAACCCTTTGCACTCCGTCGTCGCCGTATTCGCGTATATAATGTCGCCAATATGGCGACAACGGAGTGCAAACGGTTAAAAATATCCAAGTGCGAATCAGTGTACAAATTTAAAACTAGAAACTACATATTGTTTAAAAACAACGATAAAACAATTTTTGTATGCAGAACTCCAATAATTTATGTCTTTATTTAATGTTTTAATCTTGTAAAAATGGCTATAGTAAACCCATTCTAAAAAAATGCAAGTCTACCTATTATGGTTCATAAGATACAGCCTTGTGACAGACGGACGGACAGACAGCGAAGCCCTAGTTAGGGTTTCGTTGGCACTCCCTGGTACGGAACTCCGAAAAGAAAGCATTTTAACGTTTAACAGATAAGCCGATATCTTTAAGAGCAATTAAATTGCCGGGAAAAGGAAAATAAACATCGTTACGGAAAGGAAATCGCCATTGGCCATTTCCGCCGTTGAGAAATAAATATGGGATAGTTGTTGCCAGCGAAAATAAGAATGAGTTTCAGATTAGGTTGCCGTGGAAGATATAGCAGTGGAAGTATGCCATTAAGTTTTGCTTTGTTTTCACTAAAAATAGACCGCGCTAAAATATGTTAGGGTTTTTACTTTTTAGGTGTAGTGACAAAAACACGGATTCTTATAATTTTGTCAGTTACCGTCTGTTCGTCTGTGCGTCTGTACATCTGTCCATCAATCAACCTGTCTGTCTACATGTTTGCTGGTGGTAAGGTATGGTAACTTACTGTATGACCTCTGGCTCGCAATCACTTTCAGTCCCGAGTCTACTGTCAATAGCGATGTGTTTCGGCAGTGTCCCTGAAAGTCATATTCACTCTTCCACTCTACTCATCCTGTTGCGGTGCGTCTGTCAGCGCGTTCTGTAAGTTCTCAAAGAGTTGCTGCTTCCTGAGACCTGAGACCTGAGTCACGAAATCGTCATCATCGAAGAGACAATCCCATCTTTCCCTTTAAACATCTGGTGTTGCAAATGCTCATGGGTGGCGGCGACTATACACAACAACTACTCACCATCAGGTGGTTCACTCTCGGTCTACATAACCCGCGGGGTTATACGCGCTTATCCATACTAATATTATAAATGCCAATGTATCTGTCTGTCTGTCTGTCTTTTACGCTTTTACGGCCAAACTACTGAACCGAATGTAATGAAATTTAATATGGATTATTTTAAAGTACTTTTTTCAAAAATCTATCCCCTATGAGGTATAAATTGTCAAAATAATGTAGTTTACGCGCGCGAAGCCGTGGACGGAAAGCTAGTGAGATATATATAAGATATTTACGGAGAAGAATAGTATGTAAATAATGGCGAGGTAGGAGCGTAAATTCAGCGCGCGTGAAATCCTTTGTAGCTCATATGCCTTTTGTATAAACAGGAATAAAATACGTATGGAAATGAATAACCTCATTCGGACCACGTGAGGGTCTCTTAGGTTGTTTGTTAAGGGGAGGCTGTCTAAATTATACGTCGATTCGGATAAAGATATTACGCAAAGTATCGGAACCCCAACATAT
>DWNK01000210.1:0-13255 GCA_018250315.1 Hyalothyrus neleus pemphigargyra | reverse complement strand
AGTATCTCGGGTCTGTGGCAACTGTTTTAATTAATTCGAATACGTACTGCGTATTGAATTTTTTAATTACCGCGCTTATCAAGCCTTTAATTGAACATTCCGATGTAATTGGCAAAGGTGATGGTTAGTCATTCGTGAATTTTACATTACCACTACTTAATTCTTAAAGAAATGTTTCAGTTATAGCCCAGAATTTCGATCTACATAGGATTTTTTGTTCAAATTCTCTGAACACACCTCAATTTTTTTCGAAATTTTATGCGATGACCATTCACTCTCCAACCAGGTGAACTGACGACCTGCGGTAGATATCGAAAAATTAACTCATAATCATAATCCGTTACATTGCCAATTAGGAAAATAGTTGAATTTGGAAGTATAATGAATGAATGGATCTATATAGCCAGAAAAAAAGGCGTGGAGTTGTATTGCTACAGGTACAGTGGAGCTAAGAACTTTATTATTTTTGGTGTACTGTCGCAACAAGTCAGTAATGGCATTGGAGGACTTCAGATTTCTTTTAGTTACCCATATCGTAATACATAAATCCATGATTTTTAATATAAACGTCTGAATATAAGGTTTCATCTGTCAGCGAATGCGAATCATTAATCTCAACGTTTACGTGTAAATGTTGAGATAAACCATAAAATCCAATTGGACATTGTTAAGCGTTTTGTAAAAGAACTAAATTGCCCTTCTCATACTCTTCATTTTGCTAAGAAAAAGGGAATCAATGACTGCCATTGCATTGTTCATTCAACATTACGTGAAGACACAAAGTAGTCTGCAAAACATATAACGTCGTTTTCACGTTTAAGTGTTAGAAAGAAAGTAATACTTGTCAAGATTAGTGCAGTGGTTAAGAATTGCAGTCGCCCACTTCGTGGACTGCATTCGTATTCAATCTTCTCTTAATGACTTATGGAAATAATAGGAACATGACATTTAACTTTAACAATGACATTTAACTTTAACAAATAACAATTTAGCATTAACAATGAAAAAGGCCACCAGCAAGAACTAATAGTTATAACCGAATATAACCGATTTATATAGCCGAATAAAAGTGTACTAAATTCTTTTTCATATTTGGGTAAATTAAACCCATTATAATATTGTAAGAAGTTAAGAGTAGCGTTATACTGACATAATTTTCGGATTTTAACTTTTCGTTAGTTTTATTTGGTTTCAGATTTTGGCTGCTATTTTATAATTTTAATCTGTTGTAGGTATTACAATCAGTCGCGGTAAGGTGTGAAGGCTGTTTTTGCGTATTTATGTAACATTGGCAGTCGATAATGGGGTTATGCGTTTCGTTCTGCCGGTTCTCCCACTCGGTTTCCCACGTGCTATTACACTGTGCCGATATTATGCGGTTCAACTGAAGAGAACATTACACCACAAAATATAAAACATAGGAGATTTGTTGTATCTCGGCAAGAACACAGTCTTATTATACTCGTATAACAGGAGTAAGTATAATTTTTGAATGTTTTTCTGATTATGTCTTAAAAATTTTTAGGGCCAGAGTTGAGGGCATTTGGCTTCGTTGCGGCAATATGCTGGCATGCTTAGTATGAGTTGTAATCAAAGAGTCTTCCATACAATGTTTCGTATCTTCCTTTGATACTAAGATTTTGATTATTTTATGAGCCAGTGTCTAACCGGAACTAAGTATACTGTTTTCGGTTGAGCGCTGAAACCATACTTATCTGTGTTGATACTAAAGTCTGAAGTCGCTCTATACCTTTCACACACACTAAATACTGTACCAAATAAATATTCCTATAATTTGTAATAAAACAGACAAAATAAAGTGATATTAATTGAAAGTTTTTTTTTGTTTTCACCCTTCTGTTTAATTTCAAAGACATTCACATTGGTTGTAACGTGACTTATTATTTTAATTTGATAAGGAATTTAATATGTTTAAATAATTAGCATGGTTCTACTGGATTCTACGATTATTGTACCGAGTAGCGTTTATAAAGTTTAGCATAAACGCAGTAGTTTTTGCAGTAACCCGAACACACGCGTCTAATTGTCGGAGATAAAACTATAAGCGATTGTTTGACGCCTTAGGGGTTATAAAAGTCTTTGTTAATGATACTTCGACAATAATTACGCTTGATTTAGCAGGGATGCAAATCATTACATTTCCTTAATACTCGCCAGCGTTAAAGATAATATAGCTCCTGTGAAATACCAAGGAGGACATTCATTTGATATTAATTAATGTTTATAATATATTTATACTTCTTATTCCCTCGAAAATAAGTCTTACCTAGTATCACACAGTACCGTTTATGAATATTTGTAAGCAACTTAAAATAGACGGTTTACCTAAAGTTTGTTAAGAACTTTAGGATAACCTCTTTTCGCCTAGATATCTTCATCCATTGCATTAATTCCTTGGGACTCACCTAGGTAAAGCGCGAATCTACAAAGTTCAAACACTTTTACATGATATAATATTAGTATAATTTTTAATGGCTCTTCATTCGTTGCTCGTTGTAAGTACGACATACCCTTACTGGTTCTAAGTCCTAATGAGACGATGGAACTGCGCTCCAGCTTACATTGACGTCAATACTAAGTAAACTAATTACCTCGATGTGATTTATGTCTTAACTGTCGCAATAAATAAGAGTTGTATGATAAAAATAGTGTATCGCACAAGCATTTTTTAAATCTTTTATCAAATTAATTTCAAGTAAATAAATGGAGGTACAAATATAACATCCGAACAGTAGGTACATTTCCAATAATGTAAGTCGATTGCTGGAAATGACTAACATTTAAATTAAAATTATACCAAGTATTATAGCTGGTATACATAGACCCCCCATAATTGGAGACGTTCGTACCAGTCAAGTCTTTCCGCCGAATCGTGGTCGCTGGTCAAAGATCGTCACTTCCGATCATTATTTCTTCGACTCAGTACCATATCAGGTCAACGATATTGGGACCTAGTTAATAACTAATATGTTCATATATGCATTTCACCATGATTTGATCCTGTAGCAAAATACCATACCTATGTATAGTATTTTCCCCATAGCGCTTTGAGTGACCCTGAATTTCCGGATTAGGCTCATACTTAGTAAAGTACCAAAAGTACATGACGTACGTTAGTTAGGGACTAGAATGTTAATAGTGTCATACAGAATGGATTTTATACATTAGAACAATATAATCAGCACAATCATTCTTCAGGATAAGATCAGAACCAAATTCAACAACAAAATTACAATAGCTCCTTAGAATGCTTTTGCAATACCCATACTTACACGTAAGCAATAAGTAACATCGTTGTTTTACTCAATTACGTATGAATTGCGCGGATATGAGTATTGATTTAAATCAATTGATTTAAATCAGCTCACTTATCACTATTAATGAGTATGTCCGAGTGCCATGCTTCCACACAAATTGTGTATGCTTTACTGAACAATAACATCCTACGTTTCTACATCATTTAATCGAAATGGACTCTATTCGCATGGGTATAAAATGCATATTTATTTGCAGGTTAAACTGTCACATATGGACACTCGTGTCAGGGTGTAAAGTAACGTGTTAGAGCACGCAGTAAACTAATTCAGCATAATGAATATGTCAAACGGAGCATTAGGTTTATTTGAGTTGTGATACATAACCTGGCTGTAGGGCCGCTCACGACTGAGCTGAGTTGTTTACATAATTATGGCCTATTGTGATCATAAAATATATCAGACTAAAAACAATAGTAATATATCGTCAACCAGGTTATAAAGAAATGTCAATGGATACCAATGACATTGATGTTGTTACCACAAACCGCCTTCTGTCGACCGCATATTTTCTGAAGACATAGATCTTCACAACAGCCACCTATCACATTAAACTATTATTATTATTATTAAACTATTACACATTAAATATTCTATCTTTCAACCTGAAACCAAGCTTGCAGCGTGGTTATCCAATATTCACACTTACAATTTTTTTCCGAAATCGATTGGGCGATTTTAGACAATAGAGAGGACGAACACAGAGATCAGTTCCTAAGTACGATGTGTTTTATGACAGAAATTAAAATGTATAGTACTGTTGGACACCTATAATAGCAATCTTTTTATGCCCCCAGTACTGGGTTGGGGCTTAACTGTTCGAACATTTTTCATGTTGGTGCAACAACGCGTGTAGAAGGTAATACTCATTAGTAACCAACAAGACTATTTTTTAAACTTCCTATGCCAACATGTCTAAACGTTGCCATTTGCGGTTACACATCTGGTTCCTCCCGACGTTGCTTGACTTTGTAGATCACAGGTATATGATATACACAAACTGAGTAATATTACGCACTTGAGTTACATACCAAATACAAACACTACGTCTACAGTTATTTTATGTGTGTTAAAAATGTTCGAGGGCGATATGCATCGCCAGTCAACAAAAACAGAATAAAAAACAATAAACGTGTAAGTCTTATTTCGTAATAAGTACTCATTTATTAAAAAATATATTAATAAAAGGTCTTACTTCATGTATTATTATGTTTACTCGCCGCATACTAATGAACTGCCATTGAACTTAGTAAAATTGTTGATGCATAAAATTGTAGCAAGCAAGTTTGGCGAAGCTTTTGCTTTTTGACAAGATAACTCAGTATTACACATGCCACCACATCAGGGATTTACAAGCAGATATCTCGTATGTTTTGTTTATTATAATACGTACTTTATTTTATTAGAAGTATCATATAAAAGACCTATTATAATATTATACAAAAGAAAAATTACACTCATACATACAAACATATAATACACGGCTCTTCGTCTTTCCTAAAGAAAGATACAGTTTTGACAGACATTAAGTTTTTCATTTTAAGTGACCCATGTGTCATGAAAAGTAAATATTCCCAATCGGCACTACAATGTCTACAATGACAATGACGGGCGGCGCCCGCTCGCTCTCGGCTCGTGGGCTCGTGGCCCGTGCCATGCTAATTGCAACCACGGAGCGCTCAGCTATTTAAATAAGTAAAAAATCTCGCACGTTACAATTATGACGCGAGAATAATGCCAAGAATTTATTTGAATTACAAATTGAACACACACCAGACAGTTTTAGCGCGGAGCGAATAAATAATTTGATATTATGCAAAGCGATGATGCCTCACTTAACCGCCGCGAGCGACCTTGACATAGACCCATAAATAAGAATATCTTAACCGCTCATACATATGGACGGCCGCTCGCACACTCAAATATGGTAAGTGCCGGCTTATGAATAAATTTTATTATTTAAAAGTCGGAATGTTCATTACTAAAACAAATACTCGTAAGGCGTAGTAATACAGGCTGCTCCGTTTCGTCTCTGCTTCATTTCATCCCGCGACTACACGCGGCAGAATGTGTCGTGCGAATGTTCGCGACTTTTTCCGTTTATCGATCGGAGAATTAAATGTAACGTTCAAGGTGAGCGGCTGGGTGCGCCCACGCACTCCCGCGCGCCTGACGTCAACACTCGGAGCTATCTGGAATACTTGTAGAACAATGCCTTTATCTACCTATTGGAATCGTATTGCGCAACCGTTCGCACCTAACGTCTCTATTTTGAGCGCTCCGTCACTCCGTATCTCTAAATCACACATATCTGTCGCGGAATTCACATAATACTCGTCATTAAATAGCGGATCTCATGCTGTAACCAAGAGGGTGTATAATGGTTTTATTTGTTCAAAATCAAAACCAGTTTCGAATCATAGTATAACAAAATGTTTAAGCAGGTATGCACATTATATTGTGAAACCCAACTCATAAAAAATTTGTCGACAAATAAGCATTTTAACACTATTAAGCTAAACTGATATCTGCGCTACGATCGAAAATCATGGAAGTTATAGCAAAAGTTAAATCTAGGATTCTTTAGCAATCAAACATTATATTTTATGTCTTAAAAAGTAAGAGAATAAGAATAATAATAAAATATTTATTCATAAGCAACACTGCAATAAAATAAACAAAACATTACACGACAATATTATTTGCAAAGAGCAAAAATACTACAGTCAATCTATATGCAACTGCAAAAAGCGATTATAATTCCATATCTTATCTTCCTACCTACAATAAGAGCCAAAAAGCCTCCAGAATCAGTACACCCTGTGCTCTGACCCGAGGCGAATCGCGAAACATTCCGACAATAAAAACAAGACAACAATCGAGTGTTTCCATTAAACAAATTCGTGAATACGTAATGCAGCTCAATGCTCGATATTAATATTTATACGCGCTATTTGAATAGATCGCTGATACCGCTCGTTAGCGGGGCCTTTCGTACGCTGCGACGCGGCGTCGGCCAGTGACTTCTGTTTCGATTGTCAGGAGCTGCTACTGTATGGATACTTTGTAGCTACAAAGATAGTAACAGAGATACAAAATTTAATGATTCGAAATTTGCGGAATAAATTCCGAAAGTTTGAAGAATTAGGCAGAGGTGATCGTGGCGTGTGATACTGCCACACATATGGGTCGTATGTTTAATTGAGATGGAATATTATTGTCCACACCTATCTTAACTTTTTCTTTGAATTACAGGTTCCACAAAATTTTATTAATTTCATTTGTTATGTTTTTATAAAAACAACCTTTTTAAATAACATGTATGTAAAACAATCTTTCTAAATAGCCTGTGTGTAATCAAGACTTAAATATTTCATAAATTCGTGGTTATTTTTAAGTAACAATGATCCAAGTATCCAAGTCAATATGTAGCGTTTATAATATGTAGCGTAAGACAAAAAGTTGCTCTAGTTGTTAAACGAAATGAACGAACGAAACTTTCCTACCACTATCACCACCATTTATAATGAAATAAAATAAAAATAATAAATAAATATCTTTGGACAACTCACATACATACAAAATAGATTTTTTATATTGATCACGATTCTGTATTGTTTGGAAAATTAGTCAAATAATTTAGATTTTTATAAGAGCATCACAAGAAGTGTGCCACTTGTTTAGGAAGTCCCAGTATAATAAAAAAGATCGGTGACCTTACTAGATTGATTGACAATAATAAAAGAACAACAAAAATTAAAATCAAAAATTTTAAAAAGCCTATATTTGGTTTTATTTTAATTACTCCTACTTTCAGTACTCCTTATTTTTATAAAGGTCAAATGAAATAACCCAAAGTCAACGCGACTTAAAATCGTGTCGTCTTTTCTTAAAGGCCTCACGGGTGTGAACTCGACGATCCTATCTCAATCTGTTTGTCGGATTGTTGTCTGCAATTACCTTATCAACTGAGACATTTTTTTGTTATTCAATATTATGCATGCCATTTTGATTAACGTGTGTTATAAGCAGATTATTAAACAATACATTTGCAAGTTGTAACCACTGCAGAGTTATAACTTACAAATAACTATTAAAGAGAATTCAATGTTTCGATGAAAAATATTAATACATCATGACTACCAAGCTGATATTAATACTATTTTATGTGTAAGCCAAACGAAGTGATACCTGGTGGTAAATAGTGACCGCCGCCTACGAACATGTGCAAAACCAGGGAAGTCGCTAATGCTCGTCGGCTTTAAATGGTAAAGGAGCGAGATAGGATATCTCTCTTTGGCTCTCAGGTGCACTACCGGAACACGACAAGTTGCTATTGACATTTGACTCCGGCCTGAGGGTGGTCGTTAGGCAGTCAGGTCACACGATGGGACCTTACCACCAGCTGGGACAAGAGCTCAATCCACGCCTCAAATCCATCTTACAAAGTTTTATGATTCTCTATATTTGATTTCCATCCAACATACAAATCAATAAAAAATCTTGCCAACTCCATGCCCGATCTCTTAATTTCCATATCTTCAAAAAGTCGCCAAATATGTTTTTTCATTCACACTCACAAATTACACACTTGGTATTTATTGAAACGTATATAATTGGACTAATTATTTAATTATATGTCTTGTTTCACTCGGCTTCTCGTGTGCAATTACGCCGGTTATTTGTTAAATGGAATACGATTGTATCCTGTAGCACGATACAGTTACGTACTACTGTTATTAAAGTTCAAAGAACAGATTCGTTACGATCTTTCGATGTTTTTTAGACTGTTTTAAAAATCAGCTGGTTAGGAAGGGAAGGAGTAGACACAAAGCTCGTACTATGATGGAACGCCTCGTTGAAGTGAGGGCCTATTTAGAGGCATGTGGACCTGCGTCATAATTCATATCTTTCCCATCAAAGTTCTCTCTCTTTCTTGTTGCCAATAGGCGGCGGTGACTACTTACCATCACGCGACCGGCCTTTTCGCTATTTTTAAAACAAGCCGCCTTACACCCTCACAGCACACAGAAAACGCTGCTGCTGTATTGAATCGGTGCAGTTATGGATGCCGCGAGCAAAGCCTTTTTAAAATATAACGTACAGTAACAGAAGGTTTCTCGAAACAAAACGCGACAAACGCATTACAATTACAATAACGAAGCGGTATCGCCCTTTCCCCGCGACGTCCCCGACAAAAGGAAGGATGCGCGTACGTGTTCCACAAAGCCCGGGATGATATTATCCGTCTAACTCCGTATTTGGGGCGACGCCGGGGCACAGGACGTGTGTGGACTGGTGTGGATTTATATGTAGGGTTACTTTGTCGTTTTGTGACGACTAAAAAGTGAGTGACTTTGAGGTAGGTAAAATACTTGTTATATGTGGATACAAACCAAAAACACACTTTCAAAAATGCCACAATACTTATTGCTTAAAAAGTTAGGTTATTGACCTAGTGACTACTTTCATTGATATTGAATCATTTGTATTGGTTAAGTAGACCATCGCTTTTAAGTTTAACTTGCAGGACCTGGATGCCTGCGACGCTCTTCGGGACCTTTTGAAAACCTCATATTAGTTTACCTTTTATCAAATAAAAATTGTTTTAAGTCTTAATAAATAAAATGGTTTACTTATTCACCATCTAATACAGATCTGTAAGAGACTTAAAATCCCAATGATCAAATTTCACAAATCATACTAGTGATATTAGTCTGGCTGAAAGTGAGTTTATACCCTAGCCTTATTAGCCTATCATATATTACAACTTTTATCAAAAACTCATCAATTTTCTATGCAATAAGTCTATTACCACTAGCCTGCTGACTCTGAGTATTGTTGACCTTGCTTTGGCTAGAGAATATATGCCCCCAGTACGACATTTAAAAATATACGGGATATTCATATGAAAGAAATGAATATGAATATAGTTTGTTTTTAGCACAACAACAAGCCACACAACAAAGCTCTGACATCGACACAATGACAGACAGAAAACTAAATTTAAAACCGTCAACTTATATAACACAATCAGTGCCTCGTTTATTTCTAACGTTTCAAACAAATCCTTCTGTCACATCACTATAACAACTTTTGAAATGCAGATGTATCAACCTTATTGCTTTTGAATAAAGTTGAGATTAGCATGATTAGATGTGGTGGTAAGTTGGTAAGTCAAGAGATCCGATTAGGTCAGATACGATAATGCTCGCAGTCGACAATGGAGAAGGTGTATCGAAGACATCTCGGACGACAATGTCCGTAAATACAGTGGTTTATTGTGAGAGCTTAAGATTACGAACTGACTCGTCACAGCCGACATGTTGAGTCACAGCTGTAATTATAGATTACTAACCTCCCCCGCCCTGATTTTTAGACACAAAAAAAATCTAACCATGTACGTATGTAATGAATTAAAAATATTTGCACTGAGTAACTTAATAAATCTACATGATTATGCAGTCCTAGAAGAATAAAAGTTTCAAAAATATCCCAGGCTGTTTCTGCATGTTATAAATAGGTTACTTTTAGTACACAAACATACACGTAGAAGGGTAGGAGTTAACGAAAATAAGTATAATACATTACTACGTATCTCCTGGTGATTTCCCTATTATCATACAAGAAGGCAACGAATTTTATTGTTTATATTTGTATAAATAAAATACATACCTGCATATTTTGCCACGTACATGAGTATTACATATTTATCTGTATAAAGTTACTATTTTAAAGTGATATACAAAATAGGCTTAGTATTTATTGGGCTACGTTTGAACATACATCTGCGCGGCAGTCGTGGTAAAAATACAAAATCAAACGTAGTATTTTTTATTTTTCACATGTTTAAATTCTACCTCATCTGCAATAAACCACGTGTTATCTCTACTTTCGAACGACGATAAAATAACACCAAAATACCAACAACGGGACAGCGAGGGACACTATCAACGAATCAGAAATGTTGTGCAGGTGGGTGAGTGAGCCTCATCTGATGTACAATATTAAATACACTAGTTTCCCCCCGCGGATTTGTCGAAATAGCAACGATGTCTCGCCTTTGAGTATGATTCTTGTACCCTTAGTACAAGTTTGTTCGTTTTCGACAACTCGTTCTTCGAAAACGAAACCTTACGATTCCGAGTATTTGATTGGATGAGAGCGTCTCGTTCATCGAGTCGATAGCTCTCTCGGCCATCGAATTCGGAAGTCGATATGAAATAGTGTAACGCAATTTTTGATTACAACTCATACTAAGGGCACTGTGCTCTTAGTACGGGGATAAAATCAAAGAGTGATCGATACACTATTTATTGGCTGAGACATTCTCGTTGATTGAGCCGATGGCTCTCGTATCCAATCAAAACATCAGAATCAAAGGTCAATTACAACTCATACTAAAGGAAGCGTAGTAGACTACGGTCTGATCGTGATAGGTGACTAGTCAAGTCGTAGTCAACATTTCACTACTAATGCAAATGTTGATAGGCGGCGGTGACTACTTACCATCAGGTAATTCGCCTGCCTCTTCGTTTGGCTAATACATAATAAATGCAGTTCCAACTAAGAATGCTGCATGCACGTATTATAAAAAAAAACAAAGACACATCCAAATGAATTCTCTTATGTGTTAAAAAACAAATTAGTTAAACTACAACGGGACTTCACGGGACATCATAATCTTATCACCAAATCAGTGCGCGAGGGCAGAGTCATCCGACGTAAAACTTTTAATTACCACAATTATGTAAGGAAATTTATAGTTGGGTTACAAAAGGCATTGTCTTTGCTTCCTCTCTCACGGTTTGGGACATGTATCATGACTGCTCTATCTAGATTCGGAGCTATGACCTTGTCGGCTTAACCTCTGCACTGACTTCCGACTGACATGTGACTTCCGTGGGCTTTTATTTAATTATAGTAAGTCTGACTTAATTTCATATCGAATGTTGACACTGTCAATCAGTTTTGGATTTAGAAATGACATTGCTGTTCATGAGGTAAATGTTAATGCGTGCTTGACGACTTCTGCTACCGCGTAGCACATCACAGTAGGACCGGGGTTCGAGCCCTGTCAGGTATAATTCAAATGATGGATCCTGAAATAAAATATTAGCATATATTTATTATTATATCTTCCTCGTAAAAACAAAGAACAAACGAACAACGCTTGTTCTTTGTGTTTATAAATAGCTTTTACCACATTCTTTCTAGATTTTTACACAGTTTTTAAGGATATAAATATAATAAAATGTGAATTTATGACACTGCAACACAGAAAATCCAACTTGAAATGAAAAAGTTAAAATAGAACAAAAAAGCAACAAAATACTTTACCACAAAAAAATATCTTACTTAATAAAATAAAAAGTACATTTAGCCAGAATTATCGTACATACACACATAATACGTAATATATCGCTGTTATCAGCATCACATCGGACTATTGTTTGAATGTATAATTCCCACGTGCGTTCCGTAGTAATGACCTCGCAGACAGACATACGCTACTGCCTTTGATTGAGTAGGAAAATATATTGTTATTGTGATTTTAAATTCATCATTATAGACATAAGATGTACCTCATTGCAATTAGGTCTCTGCCTTATGTTGATTTTTTATATAAACTAGACTGTTATAAAATCCTTCAACTCCATTCCTAGAATACTTCTGTCCTGTCTTCCAATACCAATTATATAAGTGCAACAGGGGTTTCGCAATTAATAAGGTTTTATAAGATTTAAAAAATATTACCGGTAGAGCTGGCATAGTTATTCTCAATAATCTACACGATGAAATTATTTTGTTTCGTTTGGAGATGTATCGTTGCCGGGAAAGCAAGAGTTAGATACAACTTAAGATACAAATGAGTCCTGTTTGTGGTTCTATACGGTGCAAGGGTACTTAATGCGCTAGCCTGCATCATTTTTTACTCTTTGAACATACAGCATATCTTCACAAAATAGTCGAACACGACCTTCAGTCATCACGTAAAGAACGTTTACAAATATTCGGCAAGTAAGGAAGTGTGTGCGGAAAAGATGTTTGACCAGATACATCACCGCACCAGAAGGAAGAGGAACTGGCATGCGTTTCCTCGTAAGAGCCGATTTACGAGGCTGTTGTTTATGTTTTTTTATGTACAAGCGCAACGAATATGCGGGCGAGATACCTGATGATAAGTAGTTACCGCCGATTCTCCTGATATAACCCACGTCCAGAAATAGGTCAGTATGAGGTTTTTTTGTTGTTGTTGTTGTTGTAGACTTTATATACACTTGAGAATATTAACTGTTGTATGATTTGTAATGGCGGGAATACAGAATTTATTTTTATTGTAACACCTCAAATGTACTACGGATTTTGATTTGAATTGAAAAAAAATATTCCTATTAAATCATAATTAATAGGCTCATCAACATGATTATAAAGTTACTCTAAAACCTTTCCTGGCTCTTGTTTTTGTAGATTTCATTGTGCAGTTGTTCGCAATAAATAACTAACTGATAATTTCATTACTTAAGCATTTTCCATAATATGATATAAACTCTATAACAACGAGGAAGACCAACTTATCGCCGGCTTTCCTGTGTGCGTCGACGTCGTCAGGAAGCGACTCGCGCGCTACGCAAGGACAAGTTTTATAGCTCTGTTACTAACCATGGTACAATCGTACCAACTATTGCTACGATTTTTTGTGTCGTCTTACAAAATATTATTTGTTGGAGTTGAGACATATATAACGATAGGCTCACGCCCGAATGCTAAGGAAACTTCTCTAGGTTTAAAATAGGCAAATTGTGTAGCAAATGTTCACAAGTAGTGGTGACTGTGAACTTACCATCGGGTATCCTGTCTCTTATTTATTAGGCTGATCCACACTCAAGATTTTTTTTCGGTTCATTAAATAAGAAAAT
>DWNK01000209.1:0-13265 GCA_018250315.1 Hyalothyrus neleus pemphigargyra | reverse complement strand
AACTCCTCTGGTATTGCAAATTTTCATAGGAGACTGTAATTACTTACCATCAGGTATCTCGCCTGCCTCTTCGTTTGGCTAATATATATATAAAAAAAAGAAATACCTCGATTGGTTCTTTCACGGGACAGGCGATTGGCATTATAACCGTTATAACTTTCTTAGCAAGACGCTCTTCCAGAATCCACATCGGGGTGAGAACTGTAAACTGATCTTGTGGCAACGTCGAGCAGTAACGGTTCAAAAGGCTTATTGATGATATCGATGATAGATGATCTGTAAATAAGGTTTGTGTTATAAAATCGATCAAGACAGTCTCGGATTGTCATCAACCCGTTCTGGCCCACTGCTGAGCTCGGGTCTTCTACCGGAATGAGAAGGATTAGGCCATAGTCTACCGCGCTGGCCTAGTGCGTATCGGTAACTTCACGTAGCTTTTGAGAACTTTTTTTTAAGAAATCTCAGATATGTATATTTCCTCACGATGTTTTCCTTCACCGCAAAGCAAGTGATAATTACTTTATTTGGCTCTCAGGCGCACTATCGGAACACGACAAGTCGCTATTGGTGGTAGACTCCAGCCTAAGGGAGGTCGCTAGCCAGCCAGGTCACAGGATGGGACCTTACCACCTGCAATGCTGACAGTACTTTGTGGCTCCGTCAGCCACGCACACTGCCTCAACGTACATGTACACGTTTTAACACAAACAAGTTTCGACCGCGCTCCTGAATTGCAAGAACTATAAAAAAAATTTGCGAAGAAGCGTTATACTTACTAATATTATGTGTAGATGTTTGTTTGTTAGTCTTTCACGCTAAAACGGCTCAACGGATTTAGATGCAATTTAGCACACAGATAGTTTATAACATGGATTAATATATAGGATACTATTTATTCTAGTAACGGATCCCCTTGGGACATATCAAGTCCACGCGTACAGAGCCGCGAGCGGAAACCAGTACCCTTATTAATATTAAATTGAAATCAACAAATGCTCGATACACTATTTCGTATCGACTCCCGATTCCGAATATTTTATTGGCTGAGCGAGCCATCGACTCGATGAACGAGACGCTCTCAACCAATCAAAGAGGAGGAATAGAAAACGAGCAAAACTTGTAAGGGTAACAGGTAACCGTTCGGGTTACGGAGGGTTCGGTTAAAAGGGGTCCGGATAATCGAGGTTCTACTGTAATGTAACAAGTTGTTTTAAACCGAGTAGAATATTCCAACAACCACGTGGACGATTTAAATCTACATTGACACAAGTAAACAAGCGTACCAACATTATTAGCGTTATTACAAACTCGTCGAAAGCTCTTTCTTGCCCTTTGACACTCTCGTCGAAACTAGCCCTTGACAGAGATGAGCTTTCGAGAACTTTCCACTCGACCGCGGCATTCGTGAAGATTCGAGTTAGTAATTTGAGTGGTTTAATGATATTCAGTTGTCGGGATCGGAACATTTCAATTGAACACGAATCGATCTTGAATCGTTCGATCGAGAAAATCTGTTTAACCTCTTTGAAGTATTTTCTAGTTTATGAAGGAATGTGAAATTGGGTATCCTATTAGTCCACTGATATTACAAGAACAAGAACCTTAGCCTAATGTTGCAACATTAAAAATCAAGATTGTTGCCAATACAACCCTGACAACGATCGTGACACGAATGAAAGCTCGGGTGTGAACATGACCGTTTCTAATGGACGTTTGCACTTTGACGCGAAACTTGCACCCACAAACGTTTTGCTGTATCTAATCGCTTTCTGACGATAACACTAAGAATACATAAAGATATTGAAGTGGAGGGGAAAGTCGAAAACGAGTCATATTCGCAAAGTTGCAGAATCATTCGATGTTTCTTAAGTTGTCACTGTCTCGTTGATCTTCACAACTGATATACCCTTAGTATGAGTTACAAACAAAAATACTCGATACACTATTTCGTATCGACTTTTAATTCCGCAATTTTTATTGGCCGAGTGGGCCATCGAATCGATAAACATGACGTCCTTATCCAATCAAAACAGAATCAAAACATGGAATGGAAAACTTTTGATTCTGATGATCGAGTAGTTAAAAAACGAGCAAAACTTGTACTAAGGCCCTTGGTATCAAATTGTATCATTGCCGCTTACATAAGCCATATCTAGCTCTGACTAGTTCTGTGATCAAAAACCATGCGCGCAAACATTAGCCATGTCTAGTCGACACGCGATCTATGGCCAACTACACTATTATTAGTCCTAGAAACGTGTACAAGGGCTACATCCGACAAAGTGTACACAATTACTTGTAGCTTTCATTATCCGCGTGCTGGGCGCTAGAAAGCTCACCACATCAACTTTAATATGCTTCTCACTTGACTTATTAACATAAACACGCGTTTGATACTTAAGGGCTGTCTAAGCGACTAACTAAGGTTTACGTAGTTTTATATGTAACGGTGGTATGTTTTATGTGTAACGGTTTTTTGTAAAATGAAAGTGAAAAAACTTCTACGGCGACGATGGTAGGCCTTAAGAGAGTCCTTCATGTAAGGCGTACATGGGCGGTAATGACCTCTCACCCTGGACATGCTCGTTTATTATTTCAATATCATAAAAAAACCGGTCATGCACGAGTCGTACTAGATTCCGTACCATCGAATAATGTTTTTTTACTAAAATATTTAATTAAATGCGTAGTGACACTTTGTTTTATTTTTATTATTTGGTGTTACAGCGGCCACAGTAGTACATACTCGAGATTTGAGATCAGTATTCCGGATATAATATTTATTAGGCGGTGAAATGTTACAAGAAATGGATGCTGGCAAAAAAATATTGGTGTAGTACCTACTTAGGTATGTTTTATGTATGTATTTCGGTATTTTTTGTTTTTTACCTGCCTTCATGATATTTTAAAAACGTTTATCAAAGCTAATCAGTTTCATAGTTCCATCCACAATATTGTAATGAACATAACAAATCAATTAGCAAAGGTAAAGGTTCGTGAGTGGATATGATTGTGCCAAGGTCGGCTTCATGCAATAATACCTACTCTTTAATAGAGCAGATTACTGGCTGCGAATCGAGAGATATTGAAATTCAAATGGGATTATGACCTTTGTGGCGTTCTGAGAAAATATAGTCTTGTTTGTTACTAGCAGAAAATGTCTGCGCATAAACATTTTCTACTGATACTAAAATAAATAATATACAACAAGAATTACTGACTATGATTTTAAAATTTACCCCGATAGAGGTTGATTGTGGAAAAAAATAAGCCCATATTCATCCTCATATTTCATACTATTTCCAAGTTAAATGTCATTACATTCGGTCCAGCAGTTTGCCCGTGAAAAGCTAACAGATATACAGACATACTTTCGCATTTATAATATTAGTATCGATATACAAGATGTTAAGAAAACTTTGATAGTGTAACAAATAAATAAACAAACAATTAAATGATCGGTCAGCCGAACGGATGTACGGACGACGGAACGCACGAACTACGAATGAATAAACGAACAAACGGAATTAATAAAATAAAAAAACGAAAAAGCTAAAATAACAAAAAAAAACGGGGTAGAAACAGGTAAAACAACTAACAAAGAAAAAACTATAAGTAAATAACCTACCTACCTACCTATCGATAACGTGATTCAGTAACACGGGAAATATTCTTGTTGAATAACAGAAGATACAATACAAAAGTAAATCAACTCCACAATGGACTTCTGTTATGATACCTCCAATTCTCCACTCATAATCTGGTCATTGATCCCATTACGATCGATCCGGTGAAATTGTTTTTGTAATCAGTCACCGGCTCTGGCGCTTTTATTTCCTTGCGCTCGTAAACTTAGGAATGCTGTTAGATATTGTATGTTTGTTACGCGTTATGCAAGATATCTGGGTTATTGATGAAAAGGTTACTGGACTTTGATGTGACTAACGGACGTGAGGTTGGTGACAGTAATTATGTGATTATTATGTCTTTTTTTATATAAGGCCAGATACCAGATGGTATACCAGATGGTAGAGTCACCTCTGCCTGTGGGCATTTGCAATACCAGAGGAGTCGCCAATGATACGCCGGCTTCAAAGGGTTATTGCGATGCATGTCCACGAATTTCGAAACAAGAAGCGTCTCGGGATGCCGAGAAACTGGGCCTGGAAAACATGAGATATTTTTACTACGGTCGAATTTTGATTGGGCCACCACACGTAAAACCAAAAGTAACATACGATAATGCACAAGATCTTTAAAATATACTTTCGCGTGAATGAACGTGCATTTATTTTTTATTGCCATCACTAGCGGTAATGCACTCGCCATTTGACACTTGGCATGAAAGTAACCTTTGTTCACTGTGACTGGTCGTTTCAAGTTAATTATATTTTATTATACATCAGATTGCTACTGGTGATGTGCTTAATCTTAACAGACATTTTGAATGATACCCAGAGATTCTGTTGTGAAATAACTTCAACTTTCTTATGCGAATTAGTCTGTTGATGTTGAGCGCTCATTTCGACCAATTTCAATTCAATTGAATACGGTCTCTACTACCCTTACAAGTGACACAATTATCATGCAAAATTCAAGTGTGCAACATGATAAAAACTTTGAACACATATTCTTACAAGCGAAACAATTACCATGCAAAAATTGATTATGCAAAACGACTTTAATTTCTTGAACCCATTATATTTGGCGTATTATATGATACCCTAAATCCTATGAGGATCTTATAGTTTGCTACTGCAATATCCAGGATAATTTAAAGATGATTCCGAGCCAACAGATAAACAAACCCGGAACTATTGCTCAGATCATCTTGATTGTATTGTCCATCTTGATTGTTTTTCGTCAATCAAACTCATAAATATCTCGTCCCTACACGAGTTATCTGTGTTATATCTTGGCGCCACACTCATCACGCTCATTAGTCAACATGTCTGACGTGACGCGACGCTGATGAAGACTGAATGAAAACGTCGCGAATGTCATGCAATTTTCGTCTGACCCAACTGCCGTTTAGCTGCTACTTGTCGTTGAACTACACTGTTTTTTTTTTTCAAACCACAATTTCCACACCTCACCACACGTACGTGCAAGATGTGGAATGAGCTTCTTTCCGAGGCATTTACCGTGCTATGATATACATATGGGGGTTTTCAAAAATGCGCGAAGAGAACTCTCCTTCAAAGCCGACGTAGCATTGGCGATTCCTCTGGTGTTGCAAATTTCCATAGGCGGGAGACTGTTTTATAATTTGTAGTGATTATTTGTATAAAAGAGAAAAACATTTAAAACAAATAAAAATTCGCTAACACTTCTACTAACTACTCTACTTCTACTATTTTTAAGACAGACATATCACTTTAAAACTAATCGCTAAAAGTTCTATCGGTCCTTGTAAATAGGCCCTAATCTTATATTTCTCTACCTGACTAGGAATTATAAGCATTATATAGGTGTGATTTAAAACCAATCACCATATCCATCACAGCCGTTCCAGTGTCCGTCCGTCCGCAACTTGGAACTGTAGTTAGACGTGTCCGGCGCACGCGACGTACCGGTCTATCGGCTCATCAAGTGAAAGTGACATGCAGTGTCAACATTATGCAATGCGATATCTGTTAGATTAATACCACGAGGTTAGGGACTTGAGTTAATTGCAGCTCCACTGCTGTTCTAACCGGTTGGTAGAAGAGATTATTTTTTACTTTTTTTTTGTACGCTAAACGAAGAGAGACGACATAGCTGATGGTAAGTAGTCTCCATCGCCTATAAACATTTGCAACACCAGAGAAGTCGTCAATGCTACGCCGGCTTTGAAGGGATAAGGGATGGGATGGAAAGATAGGAAGTGTGGGAAGAGCCAGATTCCCACCTGGCTCTCGGGCGAACTAACGGAACACGACAAGTCGCTTTTGACGGTAGTTTCCGGCCTGAGGGTGGTTAAGAGAGTTGGTGAGTTTTTTAGAACATTGAAGTCCTAATAGTAGGCATAAGCAAACTGCTGCCTGTCTAATGGGCGGCAGTGACCGCTTACCTTATCAAGTGGCCTGCATACTTGTTTGCTACTCAATATCATAAAACCTAAAACTAATCAGCCACTCAGGAAACACCACCAGCACGCTTCCATTATCAATATCTTTATTCACATAGCGGCCAATCATCAACTCATCAACTGGTGAAAGTGACATGCGATACAGACATTATGCAATCCACTTATCTAGTGGAATTAACACCACGAACCGGTGATCCGTCGTGAGTACACACGCTCCAATACTCTAATAAGGCTGTCAAAAGTATCGCACTTTCTGTTTACGTAAGGGATCTTTATCAGCTGATGGTACAATAGCCTAACAATTATGTTCTGTTTCTTCGTGACTCCGGATTTGAATCCCGCACATCGGCGTTTTTATTTAACCACAGACGAAAAAAAGTGATGTTAAATTTGACGTATCTATCTGTTAGAGTATCTGTGCGTTTTGCTGTGGATCATCTGAAGGAAAGTTCTAACTTTCTTAACGGATGCTTACTAAATGCTTAGAAAATTAACCTATGTTCCTAATTTTAGACTTTTAACTTGAATTTAAATAAACTGCCTTTTGAGGTATTCCTGGAGCGCTATGCCATAAGACAAAAAGAGATATTCTAAGCCGGCGATGCATTGACGACGTTACAAGTGTTCGTACGCAGCGGTAACTATTTACCATCTGGTGGCCCGCCTGCTTTCAGGCTTAAACATAAAAAAGCGGTCCGTCAAAATAACTTCGCAGCAAAAACTAACCGAGTCTGAAGGTGACAACACAATTTCCACTCTACAACAAGTTTTAGATCGCAAGTGAAAATTATTTCGAGACATACGTTAATTAACGAGTTAATAATTAAACATTGGGTCGTTACACAAATTAACTGTTTTACGTGTAAACCTCTTAATCGGTGAAAAACGAAAGCTGTTACTGAGCGCCCTATCTAAACGACCTCGATAAGTAATTGACTGTGTTGGACTCTTGAACGAATTTATCGGCAATTTTCTTCGCCTTAAGCTAAGATAATTAAGGCGATTATCGCATAGTGACTAAAACTCATAGGAGACAATAATATTTGGCTATTTGTTTAAGTATTTTCATAAAACAGATGGATTGAACGAAAGCGAAAAACACGTATATGGCTCATACATAAGGAAATGCTCTACCGACCGTTTCCCTAAATGTATATAATCAAATATATTACCTACTAAGGATACAAAGCTCGACAATAGCTACCAAATAATAGAAAAATAAAGAAAATCAGTTCAGATACACAGGAGAAAATGATTCTAAATAAATTTATCTTCGTCTATTTATAATGATAATACGAATATCTTAAACAACACGCCTACACTGCAACAAAGATATTTTATGTCACCCGAAAATACTTGTTCCGTCCGGAAGTGGAGACCGGATTCCTACTTTGACTTGATTCATTACCACTTAAATATCAGCACCGCTATAACAATATGTTACTGGTAATTTATGCCACGTACTGAAACTGAAATTCAAGTCAATTACGACGTGACGACCATAGCGAACAATTTACAGAAATAGCAATGTTACTTCAGACGACGCCACATCGGTTTCATGTACACGGAAAAACAATCGCCGCAATTTATTAAAATTGCACCACGCTTCTCCTCTTACAGCAATAGCAATGTTGCTCCACATCATATTGATGGTAATAAAAAACTCGCAGTTATTTATTAAAATTGCACCATATTTTGCTGGTGGTAAGGTCCAAACGAAGCGGCAGTTGAGATACCTGATGAGATAGATGCTGCAATGCCAGAGGAGTCGCTTATTCTACGCCAGCTTTGAAGGGAAATGGAAGGGATGAGATAGGAAGGTTAGGAAAGGTGGGAAGAGGGATTCTCGCTCTCAGGCGCGCTACCAGAACAAGACAAGTCGCTATTGACAGTAGTCTCCGCCCTGAGGGTGGTCGCTAACCAGCCAACTCATATGATGCAATCTTACCACCAGCAAATGTTATATGTTTAGAAAAAAACAACATTAGCTCCTTTATGTACCTTACAATCAAGTACACTTGGCATACACCCATACATACAGCTAGTACGCAGCTACAAGCTACGGTATACTATACCGTAGGATCCAAGAGGGACGTGTTTAATCAGTAAGAAGCAAGTACAGGCACTGAGGTTTATGAAGCCCACTTAGGTTCAGTAAGCACTGCGACTTGCGTTGCGTATAGGGTTGCCATCCAATATCGTGTTCGCACTGCCCGGCTTTTGTTAGGCTTATGATCTTTGGTTTCTCAGTTTTATTTCATTCATCAGCTTTTAGAAGTTCTCTACTGACTATATAGTTTTCCCCCAAATAATGACGTCGTCAACTTTCCTGACATCCTGCTTTAAACCTATGCTCAGTTTTAAAAATATTTTGGCTTTTGAAAAAGATATATCAAAAAAGCAACATTCACAAGAATTGACATCTTCCTTTTTTTAAAGTCGGTTAAAAAGGAATGTCAGTGTCCCGCTGTTGTATTGTAAATTTAGCTTTGGTGACCCTCTAGCTACGTGAAATCTTTGAGTCTGCTGTAGATCAGTACCTAATTATCATTGAGTTTATCTGCGGTTGAACAGTATAATATCTTATATTTTAGCTTAAAATTTGCGTGTTTATTCCCTTACTTCAAATAGGTTTATTGCAGACGTGAAAAACACCGTCATGTGTGTATGTGTCTTCGGCTGTATAAGTGTGTAAACAAAATTTTGTCGTACTATATCCTTAGAATAAATTCTCTGAATAACACCTTTAATGTAACGATTTAAAAGTCTATCAAGTATTTAAATTGATTTAATCTGATTATTAGTAAATGAAGTAGTCTGATGACCTGTAGCATCTGTAGGTCAAAGTCATCTATATTAAAACTGGTTGACCTATTGGTGTGTGGTTTAAGTCTAGAATTTTTTGGTGGCAAGGTTCCATCGTGTGACCTGACTAACTAGTGACCACTCTTACTCCTCTGGTGTTGCAAATGTTTATAGGTGGCGGTGAGTAGGTACTTACTACTACGTCAGATAGTTCGCTTGCCTCTTCATTCGGCTTATACATACAAAAACCAATTAACGCTTAATTTTCTATTCTATTCAATCTAACCTGGATGTCGTTGGTCATATTTTGTATAACGTGATAATATGCATTAATAGTAGGTACATGGTTAACATATCATAAATTACATTCACTTTTATAGTTATACAACGGATAAATTTTACTTGTCAAAGTAATACATTACGGGATTTTATATACATACATAATAATTTAATACACTTGGCTGCAAACTAATCGAGCAACATAATTGTAGAATGTACATTCTTTCATCTATAAGAAATAAGCCCAACTCTAAATATTGTCATAACCCAAACCGGGTTCCTTGTAAAAAATCATTTTGGAGTTGTTCGTAAGTAATCCAAATTTGCATCCAAAGGTACGAATTTAAATTAAAAACAAGTCAGCGGAAATCGACTTCTGAAATATATAACAGCTAACCTAACCCAAACCGGGTTCCTTGTAAAAATAATTTTAGACTTGTTCATAGATAATCCAAATTTGTATTTCGTACCTTTGGATAATTTAAATTAAATATTAGCTGGTGCCCGCGACTTCGTTCGCGTGGATTTCAAATGTACCAACAGCAAATAATGTATTTAACTCTTGAAGTCAAAACTACCAATTCTAATCCCGAGATCCCGCAGGCGTAAAAAAGCCTCCAAACCCATAAATATATTTAAGAAGTTCCCTCAATTGCTCATGGATCCCATCATCAGAACTGGATTTTAATCAGGATAGGACCAATCTAGATGTATATATTTATACCCAGATAAAAAAAGAATTCTCCAAATCTGTTCATAAATTACGCGCGTGGTAAAAATACTTAAATTTCATTGATTTAATTTTTTTGTGCGGGACCCTAATTATAGTTTTTTAATAAAAGTAGCCTAAATTAGGCTAATTAGGCTTCTTTAGAACAACAGCTATCTGCCTGTGAAAGTCCCACCAAAATAGGTCTACCCGTTTCGGGGTTTGCTGTTTTGTGCGGAACCCTAATTATTTTCTTACATCAAAGTATCCTGTTACTCCATAGAAAAAGAAAATAGTTAAAAATCAAACCACAGTGTTAGATTCGGCGTAATTGGAATCAACAGTAGGTACATACCATCTATTTAATGTATCTTAGAAAAAACTTTTCGAGTTATCGCTGTGAAGTTTTGATTCTTTTATTTCCTTGTCTTCTTTTTATTATTTTTTCTTTTATAATAACAAAAAGTATTTTATTGACACCAAAATATTGCAATTAAAACACAATTCTGTCGTGGCCCAATATTATTGCTCGTCAGTTCAGTTATTGACATCTCGGAATGAGATCACCTAATGTCGAATCGACTCAATATCATGTTCGTGACACTATAATAACGTAATTATATCGAATGTTTTACTGATTTGCGTGCGTCGCTCGTGTTATCCATTATATAGGCATGCGGTTTAGATCAAAGTGGTTTCATAATTCAAACCAAAGAATTCAAGCTATGGTTTTTATAAACACACGTTCTTCGGTGTCGTGACATGTTTAGAGTTATATTATTTTAATTCTAGTGTAGATTAGAATTAGATAGAGTAGAATTAGATCCTGTAATCCATTATTTATACTCGACGTTTATTTATAATTTATTATTATTATTCTCTTACAACAAATATAATATGTATGTTACAACCAAAATTCATAAGTGGTTACAATGTCTTTTGACCGTAGAAATAAGTCAAGAATCGTTTTAGCCAACGTCCTTAGTCAAAAAGCTAATTTTGACAAATTTTCGCCGGTTATAAATTTTGACTGTAATATACAAATCGACGGATGTCAAGCTTATGACAACACATTCCTGTGTAAGGCTACTCAATGTAGAATGCGTTTAGCGCCAGAAAATATTGTTACACCAAGAATTTTCCATTTACATATCTCACTTTCTATAACATCCTACGCAAAATCAATTGCTAACTACTAGTTACTACTACTTACTAGTTTACTGTAAATTCCCTGCAAGGTGTCGTTTACAGGTACCGGTGAGATAATGAATCTAGTAGCGCCACTAAATACCAACCAGTTGCTGGACTAGTTATTATAACGTGATTAGTAAAGTTGAAAATTATACATTCATACTAAAAATGTAATTAGTAGTTCTTTATCAAATAAGGGCGCTATGAAATATACAATAGTGCATTAATCTCAAAGCACGTGTTTTTAAGCTAACGGCCTTAGTCCTCAGGATCGTCCTGATAGGTGTAATCCTATCATATTTGGGCTCATTAGATTGGTCTCGATAAATTTAGCAAAAAAATTATTTTCAGGGTCTGATGACGATGGAGCCGGAAGGTAGCTATAGGATCTCACTCCTGGTAGCCTATCGTACACCTATCGTGTCTGGGCTTATTAGATTGGTCTTGATGAAAAGTTTGCAAAAAAAAATATTTTCAGGTCTGACGATGGAGGCGGAGGCTACAGAAGCTCAGTCCTGGAAAATAACAGCTTTGCGGATAACTATGACCTAAATAGTCGTAAATTGCATGTATGAAAAAAGATTGTGGCAAGCTTCATATAGGAATTTGGGATGTTGCTGATCGAGTTACGTGGTCGGCCCGCAGGTATCGATTTTAGGTAGGTTTGACAGTTCTATTTCATGTTAAGCTGAGGACAGGTATCAGGTTGATAAAAAATAAGTGTAAGAGAGCTTAATGAAATCATTATTCGATACATCAACAACTTAGGGCGAGTAGCGCATCTGTAACTGACCTTGCAGACCTGAGTATTTGATACGAAATTCAACTCGATATCTCCACTCCTGAGAAAATATTTTAACTGACTGACAGACAGACAGACAGACGGACAACGAAGTAATGCGTTCCTAAATAAATTCTCAAATATATATGCATTCTACCAATTGAAGCTAAAGTTATGGCCTTATCCCTCTCAATCTGACTCGATCCCTCCAGTGGGACTCCAATGGTGATTTTATATTGTAGTTTATGATTATGACAATATTTCGTTGTAACATTCCCAGGTTCCATTCTGTATATATTCTATTCATAGACTTAGTATACAACTATATCTATGATTCTATTATTCTATGAAAACTCACACGTGCGTGAGTCAATTCCATCTGTCAATGAACTGATATCAACGTGATTACCTTGTTTATGGCAAACTTAGACGGAGGGTTATTTATCGAGCGAAGTGAAATATTATCATCGTTCAATTAATCATCTAATTGATTAATTGCATCGTTAATACATCAAAAATAGAACTTCATCTTCAAGCCATCAATAATAATTAATAATATAATTTTATGGATATGTAAAAATGTATTACATTATTTATATTATTTCATTCTGTTGGGTTTTGTATTGTGTTTTTATACTTTCTAAATGCAACCAGTACGTCATTCATAAAGTATTGTCAAATTGGATTGTGACTTTTTGTTTTGTCGCTCTCTATGCTACGTATCTGTTGTGTTGCCTGTCAATATGCCCATCCGATTAAATTTATTGTAATCCGTGAGTTGTTCGTTTATTTTCCATCGCTTATTTCGATTCCATATTCAAATACATCGCGAGGAAACCTTTATATCTTGATTTCTTAATCTTCGAAGATCTTTCGCATTTCTTTAAACCGCTTGGCCATTCACATTTTAGGTTTGGAGCAGTAGTAAGGTCGTGATGATGATGATGAATACGGTGATAGTGTTTGCACCCATTATGATTGCACTTAAGATGACACTTGTGTAACTGTTGCAATCAATGTTGTAAACGTTAGTGTATAAATATAAGTATTGATTTTGTTGGTGCAAGATTAAAATAATTAAATAGTAAAGTTAATGATAATACCAATGAATCCTACTGCTCTATGTACATTTTATTTGCATTTTATGACGAAAATATCAATACAAAGAAAATATACTTACGAGTATGTATTGTACAACAAAACGATAGATACATCAAAGGGATATCAGTTAAATTTCAAATGCGCGAAGAAACATAAGAAAAAATAATAATATAAACCAAATAAGAATCAATCGAGTAATAATAATTACAAGATCAACAGAGTTCAAAACACAAGGACGTATAAGATCCAAAATAAAACACTCGTGTCATATTTGGAAACACCGGTGCCGGTGATCTTAAATCATGAACTACTTATGTGGCAATACCGTT
>DWNK01000208.1:0-13294 GCA_018250315.1 Hyalothyrus neleus pemphigargyra | reverse complement strand
CGGCTACGCACGATATTATAGTGGTATCATATTGTTATATGATAACGTGTAGTGTTCAGGCCTGATACATAAATATGTAAGGTCTTTGTTAAGACTTTATAACCATGCTGTTGTTTTACTAGTAAATATACCAATAGATGACCTATATTGATTGCAGTGAGTTGTACATTGAGCTAAATAAATTTTGAGTCGTCATGTGTCGTGGAATCCTGAAACTAATCGATTTAGGGACAAACAGTATTAAATTAGCTTATTTTTTTTTTTCAAAATAATAAAGTGTAAATGAGATTAGAAATATGTGTAAGCAACTTTTTGACATTTTTGTAATATATTCAGAACCACGTTCACACGTTTGCAATGTGGCGTTCAAATTGATAATTGTAACATTATTTGTTTTGGTTGGATGGAATTAAATTACAGATGCTTTAATTGGTTAGTCAAGCCGACTATTGAACCGCTTTATCTACTAATAGTCGGCGATTGGACAGCATTCTTTTGTGAAGTGTCGACGGTTTTTTTAGATAAATCGGATAGTCGGCCTAGTGTCCTCGATCACTACATAGTCGGTCATCACTTAAGTAAATGATTTATTTTATAGTTTTTACTAGGACATTACATATTCACCTTCCTAACCCCGTCTCCCCTTTTCATCTGCAGCCCATAATTTATGGATGAACCCCAGCTAAAGCACTTACTAGTTTATGCTAACGAGGACTATGTGATCAACTAAAGGTCAACAACACTGAGTCACAAGATTGTGTGTAATTATCAAACGTTGTGAAACCGGGTTGCTTAAGACAAAGGGTTTTCACACACATTAGTTCGGTCAACTCGTACGTGCACTGTACGTTTTAATTTAAAATCCGCCATCTTAATGGAAATATGAGAGCTCGATGAATGTATTGTTTGTACATGCATTACGTATAATGTAATTAGCATTAGCATGTCCGTGGACATCTGCCCTCCTCCTGGTGGTAAGGTCCCATCATGTGACCTGATTGGCTTGCGACCACCCTCGGGCCGGAGTCTACCGTCAATAGCGACTTGTCGTGTTCCGATAGTGCACCTGAGAACCAGAGTTCGTCTTCCCACTCTTTCCATCCTTTCTATCACATTCAATCCCTTTTCCCTTTCAAAACCGGCGGAACATTAAGGACTCCTCTGGTGTTGCAAATATTCAAAGGCATGTGAAATACCTGATGGTAAGAAGTCACCGGACTTCTTACCATCAGGTATTTCACATGGCTCTTTGAATGGAAAGGGATGGGACGGGAGAGGATGGATATAAAGAGGGACTTGATGACGTGCTATCGGAACACGAAAAGACTCCAGACTGAGGGTGGGCACTAGCCAGTCGGGTCACATGATAGGACCTTATCACCTGCTAATACAAGTTCTGCTGACAATTGCCAGGAACTAGAAGATCCACAGATTTAATATTGAAGATCTCGACAATAGCGGCGGGTAGTTAGCTAGTTATATCTTCATAGCGTTAGCGGTCAATCTGAACAACTAAACTAATTTAGAACTTAGTGTTTAGCTATGTAAGCTGTAAGGCTAGCGAGCAAGGGTCTTACTAAAGTTAGTGACACCAAAATGAATTATTTGATTGGATGGAAATTGAAGTTTAAATAAATCGATTTATTTTGTTATTATACATTTATGGAAACTAACAGTTATTTAAGGTGGCTTTAGTTGATAGAAGTTATATAATAATAATAATTGTAAGCTATAGTTAAATCTTTAAATATGGCATCTTGTCTGATGAAGCTTTAAATGCCGATAAAATAAAACCAGTCTTGTAGTACATTAAAAATGTTTTTATAAATGTTAAAATCGTGAACTTGCCCTAATTTATATAAATTGAGCAGTAAGTTTAATATTTATTGTTAAATCATTAACCTTTGGAAATCCCGTCCTAAGTCTATCCGTCTCGCTAAGTCCTTGCATACTTTCAAAAAATCGATTCAGGGCTCATTATTTGCAGCTTTGTTGCCTTTTTCCTTTTATCTCTTCTTTGCAATGACGTTTTTCCTTCATATGCTTCCCTTTATACCTGTGTTACGCTTTACCCTTGAATACTTAATATTTCTACACCCTACTAAAAATCTTTAACCCGTAACTCCGAAATCTACGATTGCGTGAAAGAAAGAAAAGTTTACCTCGCAAAAATATTAATATAACGTTAAAGATGAATTTACCTGTGAACAAGAAAAAGAAGATTATTAGTTATTTATTTAATAATTTATCTCTATTTTAATACATTTTATATATGTTTTTATATACAAATACTTTTAATGGAATGATTATAATGAATTGGCTGTGTATTTAGACAACACCGAAACTTAGTCCGGAGTGGCAACACATTTGTGATGGACCTTAGGAACTTTAAACTCCAGGTATAACATGAGGCCTATCCAGTTAAGTCCCTGAGAGGCAGTGGCTACTTATCATTAGGTGCACTGCATACTCGTTTGTTATTTCAATATTGTAAAGATACGGCAACATTAGTTAGAGTAAATGGACAGAGATTCGATTAATTTCTTAACAAAAGTTTTATTCCTAATCATAATGTATTCTTGGCTGGCTGACAGTGGCTTAAATCGACGTATCCCCAATCTTTGGCCACGCTGGCAAAGGGGTCGTTAATATGTTAGCTGGTAGGCGGCCATTGCCTGGCAGGCCAACGGGGTCCAATTGGCTTGCGCACTGGCTGACGTCACGTCCGTTTCAATATCATTCAAGCAATATCATATCAATAAAAAAAATAAAGTGTACGTATCTACAGGCCAGCTAGTTTAATAACAAAATGACCACAAAATATTCCTTTTGGCTTTATTAAGAACGGGCGTCCCACAGAGATCGTAAAATTCGTACGTTCGTGATGTTACTCTATTAACCCACTATACCTACATGATGGACAAGGGTCACTCGGCTGTCGGTCAAACACTTGTTGCTGTATCTAGCATAAAGTCGGCAGTAAATAGCACTGTCTAGATTTTCGTCATAGCCTTAGATTAGATACTTTGATTTACATATAACAAAGACTGTGAAGCCTATTGACTGCTCATAGCACTTCCCCTCGCACGACAAATTGTAGTTTAAAAACACTGTTTCAATTGATTGTCATTGGTCATTACTAGGGATAGTGCGCGTATCCGCCACGCTTTGATTGGTCCATTATATGACGACCAAAACAAGCGTGGATTTTTACCTCGTCCGCTGCCCGCGCTAGTGAGATGCGTGTGTATGAGAATTAACATTCATATTCCATCAATAGGCTTTATGATTTATGATATCTAACTACACGTAAAAATATAATCAATCAAGTTCTAAAAATAGCGTCATATTAAGGATGTCGTTGTCTTCTGGTAATCATTGCTGATTTGGATTTACCAAACTCTCATACATGTCGGGAGTCCGACTTGATATGCCGGACCATATTATACTATATTATATGATTATCCGGCCTCTATCCCTCGACAACATGTTTTTTTCTGGATAAAAGGTACCCTATGTCATTTTCGTTATCTCGGAAAATGTGTCTACAACATTCAATGATTATCTATTGAGTAGTTAAGGCATGAAAGCGTCGCAAACAATCTTTCTATTACATAATTAATATTTATTATATTTAAAAGTATTTGAATTTTGCTGAAGAATACCTAAAATATTTGCACATTTGTAGCATAAAGAAATTTTTAAGATGTTAGTTTCATCTACAAGAAGCTAATAGTAATGTTCAAACTATAAAAAAATCGGAAAGAAATTTCATGTTGAAATGTACGAATTAGAAGTTCGTATTTAAATAAAATTTCATACTAAATACGAAAGTAGTTTCTCTTGAATGCTAGGAAAGTGTTCCGTGAAATAAAAAGCAAAAAATAAAAATAGCACGACTGTAAATAATAAGCTTCTTTCCGCCTACTTTGAAAATTGAGCTATTTAGAACCCCATCAGCATGTATATTGCACGTCTAACTATGCATTGCATCGAGTATAGTTTGATAAACAATTCACTTCATATTTATTCATCATCAACCTGTAAGGGAGACGTCCCTATCTCTAAGGCCGAAATTTCGTAGCGATACAGTCGAAAAAATATCGTGTGTAAATCGTGTATAAAATGGCAATAATACCTACAATATTTAATTATCTGATTTCTACATCAAATTTTGGTTAAGTATACCCTACCTAGATACATTAGGTAAACAATGTATGAAAATTCTAATCATCTGTACTGTAATTATTTAAGTAATAAAACGTTGTTCTACACATAATTAATGGGCATAAAATATAACTCTTTACAATGTGGACGAAGTCGCGAATATAGCTAGTACTTATTTAACAAGTTCGTTGAATATGAGTCCATTCAGTTCATAAGGTTCAGACTAGGTCGCACTATTGTTCGTTAAGCTTAGACCCTTATTGTATTTAAAGAAAACGATGTTGAGTGTTGCAATACATGCAATAAAAACTTCGAATTGTTTATGATAATGTCGACTGTTCTATACATTTTTTTTAAGTTTAACTCCTTCACACCGTGTACCTCTTTAATTGTAATGTTGAAGATTTAGTATTGTGGAAAATATATCTTAAGTCTATATGGTATGGTTAATTTTTTTAAGTTTAAGCCGAGCGCAGAGGCGGGCGCGCTACCTGATAGTAAGTAGTCGCCGCCGCCTATGAACGCCTGCAACGCCAAGTTTATGGGATGGTGTGGTTGGTGGTGGCGGTCCGCTCCGGTTGCATCTATTGTGAGACATTAAAACTTATAATACTAGCGAATGTGGCTAGGTGGTTGAGTTGTCAGCCATTGCTCTCAATTAATATATTATAGATATGTAGTCTAATGATGAAGCACGAATAGATGGAGGAGATATTCTTTGCATTTTAACGAAATAACCAATAAACTTAAAATGACACTGATCTTTTAAATTCAAACACTAGCGGTACAAGTAAGTCAAGTAAGTAAGAAACAGAACAGTACAATTCAATTCATCAGAACACATTGGCTATTTAAACAATTTCTAGGCTATCGTACGCAATTCCACATACGTGTCATCACTAGACGAACATGACATTAGATTCGTTGTATCACATCTGTTGAAACATTTAGATGTGTTACAACAAGTTACCGCATTCGTAGACTTCTGCAACGCTTTACAACAACCCATAAAACCGAATGGCAAGGCTCGTTTTAAATCAGACACGCACATTCATACGTGTCAAGTGGGGCCACCTGTATGATATAAGTTTGACTAAGAGCTACGATTTGTTTCGAAGACGCGCCCATCCATGTACTTATTTACGCTCCAAATCGGTCATAAATCAAATAAATGAGTGACTTCAGATTTTTAGGGTTTTGAACCTCCAGAGGTAAAAAATTCGAGCCCTGCAATTCCTTAGAGCTGTGAAAAATAAAACTCAACGGTCTCAACGCAATCAAAACATAGGGCCATACCAGGTATCAAAACCCCACATATTTTGACATTAGCAAGGGAAACAAAACCTATAGGGTACTTCCCGGTGACTTAGAAATATGAAAGACATGTCTTATACCACAAGTAAAGAGAAAAAACAAAAAAAGAAAATTTGTAGCTAGTACAAAAAAATAAAAGTATGAAGTTTTTTTATAAAACAGATTATGACGAGATTGCAGCCCACTTAATGATAGTGATATATTCCAAATAGAACAGGAGTCCTACTTAACGCCAATCCAACATGCATTGCAACAACATGTTTTGCTACCCTTGAGAATTAAATTGGGCCCGTCTTATCATACAGACCTTACAGCACATTTGAAAAAAGTGCTTTAGATACCCTATTAAAACATTATGTAATCTGCAAATCGACTCGAATGTTTTAAATGTCTCCAGCAGGGTCCTTCGATATCCTGAAGGCATAGCGATTGGGCATAACAATTCGCCAGGCAGCGCGCCAACGAGTAAAGCGGCCATAGCAATGATGTTCCATGCATTTTCCTGAAACCTCTTAGTAAATGAATAGCAATTTGAAACGATCTAGTAATCATCCAGATGGACTGGAAGTTTTAAGGCCGCTTTTAAGGATTTTATTCATAAATCCCAGTAATTATTCTTCAAGGTTTTTGGATTAATGGATAACACTATAATATAACACAATAACAATAAATTCCATCATTTAGTAAATGCATATACATTTAATAAATGCTGGAAAATTAAAAGTGACAGGTCGCCTTTTCGAGTTTCGGTAACGTTTTTTTGTATTGATAACAAACTTGGGCAAACATTTTAGCTTAGAAATATCACAGACAAGTATTTTAATTATATTGACACAGATCAGTATTTTAATAAAGTAGTTGAAGTAATGAATGATGGAGATTGATTAGAGGAAATCAGAATTCTAAAACATATAAAAAACCATACATACAATGCATTAGTACTTACTGGATTTGGAGATAGATGGCAAACAATTGAGACAAATCACAATTTCCAATGCAAAGCGAATGTTACAAACATCGACAGAATCGTCGGAGTTCCTAAAGGCATATTTGAATGGCTGACGGCAAACATTCTGTTTTATGGAATGCTATTAACGCCAGTGGTATTTTTTTACTTTTAAGATCCATACTTAAATGATAAAACTAAAAAGTACTTTATTACCGTTGAATCCCACTCAAATTGTCATATAATTATGTACCATGAATTATATGTACTATGCTATATCAGGAAACCTCGATAGTTTGTTTTAGTTTTGGTCTTACTATGTTCTGCACAATGTAATTAAACAATTAGTACCGTAGTGACATTGCTTTAATTAAAATTTTCTTATCAATTTTGGAAACATTGGCAAACTGAATAATTCTGTACCTACGTAAAGACCTATGAAAGCAGCAATAAAACTGTGTATATAACGTTAAGTAATTATTCCCCTACACAAGATTTTGTTTATAAATTAACTAAATAGATGTTAACAATCAAGTTACATTGACACCTGACAATGACCTGACATTTAATAAAAAATACAAGGTCAATAACTTCAGACTTACAAAGATAAGGCCCGGAACATTGAATGTTAATATAAAAACAAAACGTATTCAATTTAAATACATTTTCATACTTCAAGTTTCAATTAATAGGAATAAATGCTACGGTATCTAACTTCGTCACATGTACTTTAAGCCTGCATTGAAGTATGAAGTTTGTAATTTTGATGTAAAAGTTGACGTTGTAGCTCCTAAACTTATTTTTGTTTGAAAATCTGCTATTTATGCTTGTGTTCAGAAGAGATTATTTGTTTGCCATTATGTATACGTAACGTTAACTTCCTTACAAATTAACCTTGAAGTATACGAAGGATTGAACCCAAATTCGATGCCAGGGAGGTAAATATCCAAAACATTTAATTTAGATTGGGCCCATTCTTGGTGTATGTCGGCATTAATGTGAAGCGTTTTATACCATTCTTTGCTTAACTTATCACAACAATGTACGTGATAATTATTAAACTAATCTGTTTAATCTTCAGCCTAGATTTAAATGTGAGCTCAGCTCAATCGTCGTCACGTGGCCGGACTACTTTCACTTTGTTTCGACTTTATTCACTTTTGTTCATAACTTCTTTTGGCACCAACCAATGTTTGAATTACTCTTGTACTCTTGAACTTGGTGACGACTTTTTAATTACTTTACTTGTTTCAATGCTGTGTATAAACAATTCGTTCTGCGGTTTGACCTATTCGATTTGTTGCCTTCGTTGCTTGGTTGGGAATATAGAATTGTTGACACTCTTAAATTATCATGGTCGCATTGTTCCAACAAGGCGTTTTTTTTCCTGGAAATCCAAATTAGGCAGATCCAGAGGAAATGTCAAATAACGAATATCTAACATTTGACAACTAAGTCTGTACAAAAGGTTCAGATTACGATGACACGATTCTCGGTCAGACAGAAATTAACATAAAAGTTAATCTACTCGGGTTACCGTAACCGGTGGTCTAGAAGAGAAGCAGGAACTCTTGCACATGCATCCCATATATAACTTAGATGAGCAAATAACAGCTACATTTTGGAAAGGAAGGGAGGAAGGCCTGGAACATACTCCACCATGCTGAGTTGGTGCAGATGCGCCCATAACAATAAACGACTGCTATTTATTGATAACAACGAATTAGACAAGCGGAAAATGCGCTTGAAATTTTGCCACTAGTGGTCATCCAACCCGATCGCGCCCGTCATTGCCGTATTGTATTGCCGTTAATCGTATAAAATCTAAAGAAACTGTGGAACTGTGTGCGCTTCTAATGAGTAAATAGGGGTTGTTAATTAAACAAAAAACAAAAACCCCTAACACACTGCGCTAGTACCTTCAGCATTGGAGTGTTGATAAAAAGTAGTACAAGGACTTAGAAGCGTAACAAAGTGTATAAAATAAGAAATCAAAGTTTCAGTAAGTACGTACGCCATTGTTACTTGAAGTCGAAGCGCTTATGTAAGTGCTCTCATTTCCCGTTGACCATACACCGAACAGCCAAGCGCGCCTATATCGGAGCGTTTTGTGATTGTGCCTTGCTATTGTGAACAAGCCTTTTAGGTTGCGTATTATTTCAAATTCCAGGTTTATTTTCAGGCTAGGAATTATGTATGTTTTATTTCTCGTTCATCATCAACATAACGCTGTACAACCAGATACCTTTTCACTGTAGTGCTTGGATCTTCTTTCCGAATGAAAAGGAGTCAGGAGCAAGGCCTTAGTACGTGCTGATCAAGTGGGGATTGGTAGACCTCACATCTTTGAGAACATTTTTTTGGATCTCGCGTGTGTGTAGGTTTCCTCACGATGTTTTCCTTCACCGATATACTAAGAGATAACTACTCCATAATATTTACGCACATGATTTAGAAATCTTTCTCACGCTCGTCACAGATCCGAATCCCGACCATCGGAGTTAGACCACAATTCTTAACCACTAAGCTATCACCGCATATATTTTACGTTATATGCCAAACGTCTTTAATATCAATGTCTAATTGATATTGCGCGCCTATTCTTAGAATAAATTATCTTAAACGCCCAATAATTTTGTTAAAATTACTTAAGTCTTTATACGTTTAACATTTACGTTTTTATTTAATCAGGCTTTGTGAACTTTGGACTTTGTTTTGTTTTCGCGCTTCGTATTTTTTGTTCGCGTATTTCAACGCCAAGTTTTGACATGAAATCCTATTTATGGAACTGTTCATTTGTCGATGTCCACAAATCAAATTAAAATTACTATATAACTATATTAAGCCTTGCCATTTTTTGTACAAGCCCAAAGAAGAGGCAGGCGAAGATACCTGATGACAATTAGTCACCGCGGCCTATGAACATTCGCCACACCAGAGGAGTCACCAATGTTACGCAGACTTTGAAGGCAAAAGGATTTCATAGGAAGTATAGTTTACGAAACTCTAGTTTCTTAATTAATAAAGTACCTGTCCAAACGAAATTTGGGCCAAAACGATAACAATAGGTACACGATACCAAAACAAGACAAGCAACATATTTCGAAACTGAGTTAGGGTTTGAATAATTCAAAACTGCGTTTCTGATTAAACTCATCATGGAAAGGGCACAAGGTTACCCGCCAGGGCTGCTATCTCAGAATTATAGGCCAAGGAGCCTTATCTCGCATATGCATTGTTCATTTCTTTGTTTTCAAGCTGGGTGCAATTCTTAATGTTTTATTAATATTCTTTTGCCAGGTGGAAGATCAATATGGTTCGTCCGGGGAGGTAATCGCCACACCCATATCTACCGTGAAGCATTTGTCTGTGATTACGATAGACAGACATGGATTACCGACCGACCGACTTAAATATGAGTCGACCATATTATTTATTTATTATTAATGTACACAAAAAAATTATAGAAGCTAAATTAAAAATAAAAATGGAATGTACAAAGGTACTGCTTATTTCCTACAGAAATCGCTTCAGCAGACCTAGGAATGGAGAAGATAAGAAAAAAGCGAATTGTGTGAACTTTTGAATCTAGAATTAAAATTTAAAATAAAAAGATTAAAGCTTTAATCTAATAACATTAGTAAGACAGGCCCCGTGTTTTGTATGAAGTTGGTTACAGATATCCAAATTTTCCTTTCCAAGTGTCAATCTATTACGGTTCGCAAGTTAGAGCTCTGTGACCAAAGACTATGAATCCTATTTATGACTATCAGCGAAGTCTCAGAAATAGGGTTCTGTAGGCACCATTAGGCTACGGAACCCTAAAAAAATTATCTTGTGAATTGTCAATACGAATTGCCAGCAGTGTTGAAATGAGAGCCAGTTCAAACAAATATTGTTATTAGAATTTCATATAATTTCGTAGATAATAAAATAATGTTTATTTTTCTATAGACGCTAAGTCACGATGCCTTTTGATGAGGCCATTTGAATTCCGACATTCAACACTTTAGTTCGAGTTCGAGTTCTCAGTAGGGGTTCTTTGATTAAGTCTTTATCATAATTATAATATTAAACTAGTTTAATTATTAGAAAAGTTTAATAGAAGTATATTGTTGGGTTTTGGTATTATTGTAAAAATTTTACGTCATTCTGTCAACATCGTGAACATCAACCACGAACACATAAAAATCATTAGCCGCTTATGCCATATTTTTACTTTTATTTAAATAATAAGCAAGGCAGAAATATGTCTAAAACATTTGCACGACCAGGGGAGTCCACAATGCTACGCCGGCTTTGAAGGAAAATATGAGACTTTCGATGCCCGTCTCTTGTTACACTGCCTCATTTCAACGAGCTTAGGAAGCAGCAAGGAATTGAACTAACAGACTCCGAGGATACGACGCCAATGTTTTCCATCGTACGTAACGGAACTTCTAGTTTTTAATGTCTGTAACATATAAAAAAAGGTGCGTTGCCGGAAATCAAACCCAAACTCCCGCAATCACAATATACTATAACTGGTTATTAAGGTAAGCCATCATCGCTTAATCACGTATTGGTTTATTGCGCCTGTGTTAATGATACACGCAACGTCAAAGATATGTAGTTTTAGATATTTCTTAGACAATATAACATCGTGACACTAACAAACTAGATATTATTATATTGATAAGACCCGATAATACAGGAAATTCTTTTAATATTGTAATGTAAATTATCAACTTAGGGATTAATTGATTGAGGTGATTTTAATATATTAGGGTTCCGTACCCAAAGTGCCAACGCAACCCTATTACTGAGGCTACACTGTCTGCGCTTCCGTTCATCTGTCACAGGGCTCTATCTTACGAACCATAAGAGGTAGAAATCGTAAAATTTTCACAGAGTATATATTACTGTGGTCACTATAACAACAAATAATAAAACTAAAAGGAATTGAAACTACATATTAAAAAGAAAATTAGTAAATAAATATTGTTCTATAGTACGGAACCCTTCGTGTGTGAGAACGACTCTTGCATGACCCTTTTTTATTTTAAGGCCTGACCCACATACACTTTTAGTTAGCGGAGTTAACCATATACTAAGATGCCGCTATTGACCATCCGTCTGTCACAGGGCTGCGCATATTTTAAATCGTAATTATAACGAATTGAAATTTTCACAGAAAAAGTATTTACAACAAACCGGCCAAGTACGAGTCGGGCTAGCTTAAGTGTTCCGTACTACTCAAATGTATGTAAACAAAAACATTTTTCGTAATATAGCTTGTTGCAAGTTTGTGATTTTCAGATTTTCATTTACTTATGCTCTAAGGACTTGCTTCTTGTCAAATTTAATTATTGTAGGTACAGGAAGTTCCCTATAGGTTTTGATTTCCTTAAGAGGCTGTGAAGTATGGGGCATAAATGGCAATAATATCATATCACAGGTCACACTGCTCAAAACACACAGCTGGTACCTACCTAATACGTATTAAAACAAAATGACGTACCAGAAAACTCATTTATATGTAAGTGGCAAATGTAATCTACGTTATATAACGGAAACAAGTAACGCTGCATATTTAAACATGACGCCGTAACCGATAACGAATGTGATTAGTTGACATTTGGGTTAAAAGAATAAAGCTGTAACAACACTAGCCACACATGGGTCACGTCAGCGACTCTGCATGTCTACGCATGTCTAACTACGGAGTTTCAACTCGATACAATACGTTGAAGTTACTTGATTCGACTTCCGAGATTTCTTTATTATAAAAGTGTTATGTGCGTGTTAACCCAAAAACGTCCTAAAAAGAGTGAGGTCTTCTTCCAGTATTCTCATAATCTGGTCACTTCTCAAACAACAGATATTATATAAAGAACAACGCTTATTTATTTCACTAATGTAATCCTACCCTTGATATGCTTGACTATGCAAGATGGATTGTCTTTGTAGTTTTGGCCGTAGAAGCCTATAATGATTTACTGATACGCTCCGTTGTCTGTTGCTGGGGAAATCTAGAGTAATCTATCACGCTGATTAAGAACTGTTAAATTTGCACATTGCCGTCTATGTCTATCTCATACTCGTATTTGTTTTAAAAGAATAAAACGTAATTTTAGTTATCACTATCATAATCACAATCATATCGGTATACTTGTGAGGATATCGGTTAACTTAGCAATTTCATTAAGCTATCCGATTGACCATGTCGATTAATATGGTAGGTCAAAATATGTATTTGTAATAAAACCGATAACGACGGATTCAATCGATCGATCAAATCGATCGTCGCCGATCGTGATGTTCTGGAGGCACCTTTAGTTGCACAGGATTAACGCATGCACCCTGAGATCAATATAGTTCTACCCTAACTCTTACAATATTAATTATTGTACTATACTAGGATACCATGAACAAGTGCCTTTATATTTTAGCCTGGCCAGGAATCGAACATTATGCTGGAAATTGGAATGCAGGTTGTTTTAGAATTTCGACTGCAACTTATATTGTCCACTTGCTAGATGCTTTCCCACAATTACAGGAGCACATTCTAACTATCCCGCTCCTTAAAGTCTAATTACTTGTCCGGTGCTGTACGTGACCATCCCATCTAATGGAGGATTCAAAAACACGCGTAGGCCTAACAAGGTTTAGTGACTGTTCTAATAATAACCTTCCTTTTGGGAACATACAATAAAGACAAGTGCTTACTGCTTGACACTCAATTTTGCTATATATACACATACTTGTACTTACAGGTTAAGGTAATGACACTGGATGTGTGAGAAACTTCTACTAATTATAATTACATTGAGGTCCAGACATTTTGGCATTACGTCTGATCACTGGGAATTTTAAATTGAGATTTGA
>DWNK01000207.1:0-13330 GCA_018250315.1 Hyalothyrus neleus pemphigargyra | reverse complement strand
CTAATCTCCGAAACGGCTGAAACGATTTTGACGGGACTTTCACTGGCAAATAGCTGACGTTCTAAGACGTGACTACTACTTTTTATTAAAGAAAAAGAATTAGGGTTCCGCACAAAAAACTCGAATTCTAAAACGGCTGGACCTATTTTGACGCAACTTTTACTGGCAGATAACTGATGTTCTAAAGAGTAACTTAGCCTACTTTTATTTTAGAAAAATAATAAGGTTCCGCACAAAAAAATTAAAACCCGAAACGGATGGACTAAGTTTGACGGGACATTCACTGGCAGATATCTGATGTTTTAAGGAGTAACTTAGGCTACTTTTAGAAAAAATAATTAGGGTTCCGCAGAAAAAATTTAATCCCGAAACGGGTGGACCGATTCCAACAGGACTTCCACTGGCAGAAAGCTGATGTTGTATAGAGTAACATAGGATACTTTGAGTTTAGAAAATAATTAGGGTTCCGCACAAAAAAGTTAATCCCGAAACGGGTGGACCAATTTTGAAGGGACTCACTGGCAGACAGCTGTTGTTCTAAAGAGTTTTGCTTCAAAAAAATAATTAGGGTTCCGCACAATGAAATATCCTAAGTATTTTTACCACGCACGTAATTTATGAACCGATTTGGAAATTTCTTTTTTTAACTAAAGGGGTATACATATAGATTGGTCCCATCCTGACTAAAATCCAGTTCTGATGATTGGATCCATGAGCAATTGAGGAGACTTCTTAAATATATTTTTGGGTTTGTAGGCTTTTTTGCGCCTGCGGGATCACGGGATTAGAATTAGATTAGACTTAAACAGTTGAGTACATTAATGACTGTTAGTACATTTGAAACCCACGCGAACGAAGTCGCGGGAACCAGCTAGTCTGTAATAGAATTGCGCTATATCTACACATGATAATCCAGTAGGGTTTAACAAACAAATAAACAAACTCTTTTTATGTGTAAGCCAAGCAAAGAAGCAGGCGGGTTACCTGATGGAAAGTGGCCATCCCCGCCGATATATATTTGCAACATGAGGAAAGTAAATTAAAAGTAATATAAGTTGGTGTGTCACTTTGGGCTTCTAAAAAATATATAACAATCTAATCCTAATCTAAAATATATAATAATCTAATTCTTCTGAGGTTTAAGCCAAGCAGTGGGAGAATAATTGCTGGGTTGATGATATCCTTAAAAAGTTGAGTCAGAAGACCAAGAGCGAAATTATTTCGAACTGACATATTATGAGGCCATCGCAGTAACTTGTAATAAAGCAACTCTTGAACAATTAAAAAATCGGCCAAGGCCAAGGACTCACTAAGGGTACACAAATATGTACACAAAAATATTGTTATTTCGTAATAGAAATACAATTTCACGGTTGTCAGATTTATTCATTTATTTCTGCTGTAAGACCTCGTTTTCTGCCAAGTTCCATGATTGTAGGTCAACGGGAATTACCGGACGGGTTTTCCTTAGAAAAGTAAGATATATGATCTTCACATATTCCTGAAAAAACAGACAAAGAAAGAATCCTATAATCCCTTTACCCCTTTGAGATACCGGACATTAAAATTTCGTTTATATTGTGTTTACTTTTCAGTATTATTCTTAATTTTCAGAAAAAATGGAATTGAATATTGATGTGGATATATCCGAAGTTATTAAAGACGGAGTATCATACGTGGATATCATAAGATGGGAACATTCTTTCACTTTAAAGGACAAAAGCGATGTTCGCTTTGGAAATCTGTTTGATGGAAGCCAAATTTTAGGTATCGTTTATTTATACTCAATAGTTTACATACTCACGTTACGTTAGTTTATATAATTCAGTTTTTATTCATTTATCTTCGATTTTGCGCATCTAAAAAGTTAGAGTATCTATAGATCGCGAGAAAAAAGCCGACGGAAAAAACTCTCATGCTATTTTATAAACAATGCATTGAAATTATTTCTATGCATTGCATTGCATAAGGGTATTTCAATTTCTTTTATAATTATTTAAGTAACATCACTAAGTTTCGATCGGGCTTGTGCTTTCGACACATGATTCGATATTTTGTGAAACAATCCTTCCGTTTTGGTATAAGTGTGGCTAACGCCCTAGATTTACAATGATGATTCTGAAACACGTGTTTGGTATGGTATGATATGGTGTTAAGCTTTATACCTATACGAGGTATAAAGCAAAAAAGTAATTTTTGAGGGAGAGAAGTAAACATACCTGCATGCAGTGAAGATACATGAAAATCAAAATTGATTTACACAAATATGGGTACAACATAGGTTTACGAAATTATTTAGTTCATCACATTTATCTTTATTAGAAACTGTTTTTTTATAAAAATAGAAAGAACTTTTTGTATATTTTATTAGTCAAGTGTTTAATTTTATAATTTACATTTAATTAGTATTTGTGGTATTGCGCCCAATGTTGTGCGTTTCAAATTTGGAATTACTTTAAAAAATGTTACATTATTTAATCGGGTCAGCATTAGCTACCCATTTGGTTTGTTGGTTTTCTACTGCAATTTCTTATTGCATTAATCTTTATCACCCCACATGGATTGGTGCGAAATCGTTTTTTTTTTTTGTGCAGCGGAAGCAACAGAAAAGATGATCGCGGAAAATGGAAACGAGATTATACTCAGTACTGGCGCTGAAGTAGTGAAAAATATCGTCGATGACGTGACAACTAACTTGAAAAACTTCTTCACTCACTTTCCCATCGATGACCTAATCATAGACTAACTTAAATACTGAGGGGTAACCATCATTTTTCAGGAACGTTTTGTTTATTTTATTTCGGCTCGTACCTCTATAAACAGTACTATTATTTTTGATATTTCAACAATTCCTTTTATTATTTACTTGTAAAATGTAGTCATGGTATCATGGTAGAAATTAAGTACAGAATGAATCAATATTTGTCGTAACGACGTCAAAACTTATATGGAAACAATTTCAAAAGTAAGCTTACTTTATGGAGGTCACAGTACGAAAATATGACGTAGGTATGACATGGTAGTAACCCCCCTGGTAACTGTATAAAATGGTGTACGTGGTAAAAACAATATGTTTTGTTGTTGTTTTCGAACAAAATAAAAGAATAATTTTAATAATTGTTTTAAAATTAGTTATTTTATTTAATCCTCTTCCTCCAAATCTTATTTTGAAATTCATATGGTTCATATAGATAACCGACATGTGAAATAATTACTTCCAAGTAAGTATTCTATTTATTTCTCTATTAAGGAAAATACCGTATAAGGATTATTACCAGGAGTTTCACAAAATTTTCTGTAACATATGTAAAGTCTACCAATTCAGTTTGTCTACTGATAGGTCTAATCCCTCTCAGAACAAGGCTCTTCAGTAACCAAAGCTTACCAGTGGTCTATAAAAAGAGTTCACATGATTCGTAATCATTTTACTTTTATTGTCGTTATAGTTTTTCAATTTCAAAGAGCTATTAATTATCGCCATTTTCACTTCTAATGCTTTCATTATGCAATCAAAGTTTATTGTTAAATCAAGTTTAATATTGATAATTTTATGATTATTGAATCATCACAAAGATTTTTCTATAGGTACTCTATCAGATAAAGTGCGCCTTAATCTTAAATAGTTTCTTTGCGTTTTCCGTAATATTGCTATAAAAATATTTTAAGATTTTATATACATACATATGTTCATGTCCTATAGCATATTTTGCATGTTAACTATTATTACTTATAAACTCACATAAATTGAACCTGACGTATGTTTTGTTGAATTAGAATGTACGCAGTAGTATCGGTACCTAAGTACTCGACACATATTATGTTGTGGAAAAATATGTTCATTGATTAGCAAGAATAATTGATTAACAAGATAAAAATGTATTTCATTTGTATAATGCAATATTTAAATTAAACCAAATAAACATAACTCAAGGAAATATGCGATCTTTAAATCCACAATATCTCCATGGATACTATTCCTATGAAACCAAGCATGACATCTATTACTGGCTTGTGGTGTGTGTGTGAACATACTGGCTAGCGACCACCCTCAACCTAGCGTCTACCGTCAATAGCGACAGGAACGCTGTTTGAATATGAGAATATGCTCCAAGCGTTTTAATGGTTTCGGCTCATTCTATCTGACCTTAAACACGACATCTAGAAAAATATATTTTCGAAATTCGCGAATTTCGAAAAATATTACCTATGAGTTGCAATCAAAAAATGCTCAATACAATATTTCGTATCAACTTCCGATTCCGTCTATTTAGTTGGTCGAGAGAGGCCATCGTTCGATGATCGAGATGTTCTCATTCAATAAAATCATCGGAATCAGAAGTTTTCGTTTTGTTCTAAGGTGTATCCTTAATTTTAAGCGGATCATCAAGTCATCCCGTCATCTCGGCTTGTTTAGATCATGTTCTATCCACTAACACACAAAGACACAAAGCGTTTAACCAAACTATAAACATTTTTTTTTATTTGTTTTAGGTTTTAGGTATGATCTCGTAAACCGTAACTACCGATGGATATCAACTTAAGTAATTACAGGAAAACACCCAAGTTATACCCAGTCTCAAAAGATAACCATCTGGACAAATTCTAAATGATGATAAAAGCTTAACAGTTACAACCGTCTGCCGCACAGATCTCTGGTTCGATTCCCGGCCAAGCGAGAACCTAGGTTGCCTCTAAGCGTTATGTAGTCTGCCATCAAATTCTGAAATTGACACGCAATCATTAATTGACAAATATAATAAATAATTGATTAAATAAATTAATTACATAATGACCTAGGTTTATGTCAATATACTGGAGAATAAAATTGCCGGTCAGTTCATGGTATGTAACTACATATTACAATTACAACTGAAGCACCTACCGTAATTCTTTATAGATATATAGCTAGAATATATACCTAGAATATCGAATTATCGATAGTGTAATGTGTATTATATTATTTTTCGATTATCTTTGAAACTCTACATGTCTTTGAACGAATATATTTTATCGTTATTGTAGCTACTACTATTGATGTATTTGAGTACACAAATTATTTACAACATTTATAGAAATATTAAAATTTATATAATTATCATTTCAACTGCTTACACTCCTTTGCTTGCTAGCTACAACACTCTTTAAACGAGAACAATTCACTGCTGCATTTATTCAGATGTAAATACGTACTGATACATACTAATATTATAAATGCGAAAGTAACTCTGTCTGTTTGGCTGTTTGTTACGCTTTCACAGCCAAACTACTGGACCGTATGTCATGAAATTTAAAATGGAGATAGTTTGAAGTATGACGGTGAACATAGACTACTTTTTAAAAAAAAAAGACATTTAGCCCTATGAGAGTGAAGTGGGTGTTGAACGGGAATAGTCAAAACATGTAGTTCACTCGGGCAAAGCCGCGGGGGGTAAGCTAGTATGTTATATTTAAGCTAGATAAGCTATTTATTTCGAAAACAACAAAGCTACAATAATAACATTAAAAATTAAAAGAAAAAACAACCCGTTTCTCAACTATCTACTAAGAAATACTACTCGTAATTCTTCAGTGAGTCCTGTTTCTCCTAGTTTTTCTAGTGACATCTCGCTGTTATTTTAGTTTATCATCCCCTCCTAAAATACGTATAGTGTAAGTTGATCTCAGCAACTATAATTGTAACATAGTTAAAAATAATCTACTTATAATTGTCTAACTATTAAATTTGCAATTGTATGTATAATAACTAAATTATGCTATATTACTATTCATTATTATACACCACGTCATAAACAATTACCCTATCTGTATGTTGAAGAGCCACTTAGCATTTCAATTACTATGAGGTTATTACACAGTACTGTAGAATACATGTTAATCTAAATTATTGCATACATACTTATTTAAATGGAAATAGCCAGCGAGCTTGTTCCCCTCATCGCCCTAACCATAGACATTTGAAATAATCTCTAATTACTCGTATTATGAAAAATATAAAATTATTAAACTAATACTCATATATATCATAACTAATATTTAATGAGCAGTTCAAATAGAATGAAGTCTTAAAACAAACCAAACGAGTCTAAACTTAAGGAAGTTACTATGAGTCATTAAAGAATTCTCCTATCCTCTCCTATCCTAGTCACGTAAAACAAAGGGAATAAGGCGGCGGGATTAATTTTGTTTCGACACCTGTTTGGTGTTATATATATTTGTTTTGTTAGTTGTAAAAATAATAAGATTAATTATTTATTTACTAACACACGTAAAAATTTAAGTTTGGATATAGCGGTATCCATATTATCCGCTCGTCTAACTTGCGAAGCGTAAGGCAACTTTAAGTTTAAATGAGCGCCCCATGTCCTTAAAATAGCATTAAAAGTCGAATGATATTAAACAACAGTCAATGGTAAAGTGTTTGCTTAGGGTGGTGCAATCGCATGTCAACTACAGAAAGTTTTCCGCAGCTCCACTTGCGTGGACTTTAAATTATCCGACTTGGGACCTATAAAAAGTCAGACCAGGATAAAAAGTCATAAATGTTATTACAAGTCATACATGTGGGCAGTGCAAAGGTTGACAATACTGTTCGGAGATTTTAATTTTAACATACACAAGCCGTGTATTGTGTGGTTAGTTAAGAATTATTAACCTATATTTCGAAATAATGCGTGTATTTGCTTTAGTTTCACACTGGCACACTTACCTGTACCCTTAGTATGAGTTGCAATCAGCAAATGCTCGATACACTATTTCGTATCGACTCCCGATTCCGCCTATTTTATTGGCTGAGCGAGTCATCGACTCGATGAACGAGACGCTGTCAAACAGTGGAAATCGGAAGTTTTCGTTTTCGATGATCGAGTAGTCGAAAACGAGCAAAACTTATACTAAGGGTACTGTAAGTTTTACGTGATGCTCATTGATATTTTTAGACTACTGCAGTAGGTTAATGGATCATTTGTAAGGAATTATCTTTACTGTTTTGATTTTCAACCAATGCACACAAATCCCCGAGAATTAGTTTAAGTTTCTTTGGCGCCTAATACCCTATTCTAAACAGTTCTCTTTGTCTAACATTTTATCCAAAATAACCTAACCAGCTATAAGAATACGAAGATCTAATCCTGTGGATTGTCTTCCAAGAGTCTTCTCAAGAAGACATAAGGCGGGTGCCGGTAAGTACCCGCTATCCATTCTGCTATCTCATCATTCTCAAAGCTATCGAAGCATACAACAATGACCTAAAACTTTTCTATTATGGAAGGCGACCCAAGGCTAAGTTAAACAGGCGATGAACTAAGCCGTACCTGTTCACAATACTGGACGTTTGTTGCAAATCAAGATTACCCTTTAGTGACCGGAGATCTGCATTTTGTCAACAATATGTATTCATAAAGCGTACGGTCTTTCTCATTAACAAGACATTCCGTCAAACATACAATGCATATACATGTAGTATCATATTTTTAATGTCTTAGCTACACACATATTAGCACACATAAAAGAGATTAGATATAAATTCTTGAGATTTTTAGAATTTCAATTATAATTAATCATCTAATAGGATTCAAGGATTAATTAACTCTAAAACTAATATAAAATTGTAGTAAATAATATTGCTTTTACAAAATTGACACTTAATTATTACACATTATAATTATAATTACAATATTATTTTACATACTAAATGCAGATTTTTTTGCTTATAAATTTCACTTTGGTCGAACCAGAAAAACCGAGACGGAAACGAGACGTCTTTATAACCATTGATGAGGCTACCGAAGCCTTTTGAGTGAGGAATTCCTATATACCTCGCAACCTCTCCAAGTACTGGGCTTCTTTAAAAGATTTTTATCTTTGTTAAATCAGTATTATCTTATATTTTTTTGCCTTAACAAATATATAAAAATATGACGCACTTTATGAACTAGTATGGAAAGGCATCACCAACAAACTTTCTACTATTGAAGTACGCTATAGAACAGCCTATGAAATATTACAATATCTGAGCTGAGTACAGACCTTATTGACCGAACTTGTTTTTTTTATCTTTCGCTTATTCTTTATTATAATTGTATTTCTGTACCTACATTGTATTGCAGTTGCTACTGGATCAACTAAAGAGTTTTTTCTTCTTCAATTCTAGTTCGGTTCGGTTGAATCGTGTGACTGCCGTACATGGAAGTTATCATCTTTTACATTATCTTAATTTTCATAAGTGCTAAGAAATCAGATACTAACACATTTTAGGTGGAACTTCTATATAGATTTACAGACTACCACGAGCACCTGTTACTTTATCTAAAAATTTCTTTATGAGATGACTTAAAGAAGAACTCTGCCTAAAAACTTTTTTATTTTAGAACCCAGGTAGGTAGATATACTTGTATTGAGTGAATTTACTACAGTTTCATTTTAAAATTCAAGTAATTAGTGACCTTCAATCTCCGCAAGTTCAAAGACCGCTGCTTAGTTATGATGTCCATCTTATTATCTCGAGACCATTTTAGTCTTTCAGTAAAAAGTTTAGGGGATTAAAACTTTCAGTCACAAGTTATTTCACAAGCGGGCAACACTCTTTTTCTATTAAATAGCACCTTTAGGACTGGACCGCAATGGGAATAATATTCGCGCGATTTGTTTACTATTATTTATTTGTTGTAGCCATGTACGCTTTTTGTAAGTACATATTTAATGTACCGTTCTGTAACCAAATTTCCAGTCTCAAGTATACTGGAAGAATAAATAAATAGGAATTGCCTTTGTACGGATTTATAGTATTTACTATTATTTCATCCTCTATTGTGTGTAAATAAATATAAAACACAGAGTAAATATCTGTGGATTGGTCGAATTTAAAGGGAAGCCCGCACTGCGTATAATATTAACAGGATCACAGGATCTGGGGGGTAACCATCCTTCACCACCATCTTTTAGAAAACTATAACTATTAAGGAATGTTTTGTTTCAACATTAGAATTATTTTAATTTGCCATTTCAAAAATATTCCGGGGAAGCGTCGAATCCGCTAGCAGGCGAGTGGAGCTCCCATTGGCTGACGTTATCACGTCACGGCAAATCATTTGTCCATGATGTGACATTTTACAAGCAATCAAGTGCAACGAATATTTATGAAATGACAAATTAAAATAATTCTAATTTTGAAACCAAACGTTCCTTAATAATCATAGTTTTAAAAAAAATCATCATTACCCCCATGGAAGGCGGATCTTTAGAGAGGACTAAGATTGTCCCATCATATGGAAGTCCGACTGGATTAAACACGTTTAAATCAACTTTGAAACTTACTGAAACTGTATTAGGTCGAAACATCATAAATTGTTCGCGGCTTCTGTTGAAATTTTCCCTTTTTTGTTTAATAAAACTCCAAAATATATCTAATCTCTTCGCTAGATTCATTCATTTTGGTGGACATAGAAACAATTGAAATATGGCGATAAAATGTTTTTTACTTTATTTATCTGTCTTTTTTTTAATCAAAACCAGCCAAATATAAGTAGGTACAACCAAAAAGATCTTATTACAATTTTATAAATACAAAATACGGAAAGATTTTGTACCCGAGTTAATATTTGTATTATTAATAAAATTTTTCCTTGGTCACATTCGATACAGGACTTTTTGTACAACCGGCCGGTATATTGACAATTGCACCAAGTGCGTCATCGTTAAGCGATGTAATATTTTTTTTTATTCGTTCTCCAAATGTGAGACACGGGCTCACGCGTAAGTGTTCCGTATCACATAATATAATTTTGCATTTTCATCATCATGCACCCATTGCAGCCCACAGCTGGGATCATGTTCCCTCTCGCGGATTAGGCCATAGTCTACTGCTGGGCCTTTAAAGTGAGTACCTGAGACTTTTTTAAAAACTCTCAGGTACTCACTTTTCTTTACTTTCGTTTCTACTAATTTTATTATTTATTTATTCTTATAAATTCATAATGATACAATATTTAAAAAAAACATATGTTACGCGGTTAATAATATGTCATCAATCTATAACTGACCAACTGCTGGGCTCTGGTCTCCTCTCAGAATGATGAGAAGGATTAGACCATAGTCTACCGCGCTGGCCAGTGAGTACGGATTGGTAGACTTCATATACCTTTTGCTTTTTTGGCATTTTACCACTAGGGTCACTATTTGATTGATAATATATTACATCTGAAAGAGTGTGTTCTAGTTATTTAACAATCCTCTTAAATAAATATAGCTTTATATAAGCCTTCTGTAAGGAACCATAAAAACTAGTAGGACAAGTCCGTTAATTTAGTTTTTCATACTTCGCTGATTATCCATGTACTCGTATTTATAAGATAGGCTTATCGTAATTCACGTTCAGTTTCCAAACAGACAATGGCTTGTCAAAACCTTCTTCTATTCACGGTACTGGCAGCCTTTTGCCTATCCGGCATTAGATCAGGTAGGTGATATTTTATTTTATGATATTGCGAAAATACCTTTAGTCCACCTGTATGTGGCCATCCATAGTTGTTTGTAATCAATTCCATGTAAACAGGAGTCCTTCCTATACCCTTAGTATGTGTTACAATCAAAAAATGCCCGATACACTATTTTGTATCGACTTCCGATTCCGCCATTTTATTGACCGAGAAAGCCATCGATCAACGAGACGCTCTCATCTAATCCATTAATCGGAATGGGAAGTCTTCATATTAGGTGTTTGAAAATGATCAAAACTTCTACTAAGAGTACTGAAGTCCTACCATTCCTTGTTGTTGTGATCACAGTTGTGTTACCATTCCTTGCCAAGATGGCCTCCTTACATAAGTGATCCTTAAACCACACGTTTCTACCGAAACTTACTTTACTACAGGAATTGCTATGGTGGTAACTTTCGGACTATCCTGGATTCCTCCTGGATATCCTGTAATTTGTGGAGATGAAATAAATAAAATATTATAATTATTTATTATTCATTCGACGAATATACTAACATATATTTGCTTTTTCTTACACCTCTCTTTAGACCAACAACGTTCTTTCTTTAAGTTTAGTTACAAATAGAAACATGACAGCTGTAGTCATTGATGTAAAATATCCTCGCGCTCTAATATATTCACAATTTGGGGCTCGAATACGTCCACAACGTATAACTGCAATCGTACACTTGTGTCACGCATATTTTTCTTTAATGCGGGGTAGGTTAACAACTTTTTCAACAAAATTTCATTGTAATTTCAACTACGTGTCGTTCATCTATATACGAATTTACGTTTATTCAATTTCAATTTAAAAAACACTTTTTGAAGAGAAATTTGTATGGAATTGTGTATCTTGGGTTTATTAAATCAATGGCTGTAGTTGAAATCTAAGCAATTTTGCACAGAACGGTCATCCTCCCACAAAAAAACATTGGAATTCTAAGAAACGGCATAGAGAATGAAAATTATATTCTGCAATTGTTTAACATAAATCAAAGCGTAATCTAACAATTGTTTCATAATCACAATGGCTAATTATTAAGAAAATATATTGCTACTCAATAATTATACTTAATCGTAGCAATATACAATAGATTATAATGAAATATATTTTTCTGTGATGATTATGTAAATATTGTATCTAATTAGAGAGTACTAAAAAAAAACGAAGAATATATTAAAAGACCCGCCAGAACTCGCCAGTTTTTTCCAGGATCTGGGGGGATTATTAATATCTGCTAAATCAGTATTATATTAATCCTCCTTCGTATATTCGTACGATGACCATCATAAAGTAAGCTTGCTTGTAGAATTGTTTCGATAAGAATAAAGATAACGTCACGGCAAAGAGCGAATCATTCGTTCATGATGTGACATTTTACAATCAATCAAATTTAACGAACATGACGCCAGCCAATGGGAACTCCGCTCGCCTGCTGCAATGGACGCCTGTCCTATATTGTTTAAATATCAAATATTAATAGTAATGTTAGAAGAGGTAAAGGTACGAGCCTAAATAAAATCATTCTAATGTTAAAAGAAAACGTTCCTTAACGATCATAGTTTTTTAAAAGATGGTGAGGTCGCAACTCGTATCGTAATTGTAAATCATATATTTCCTTTTAAATCCGGCGAAATATTTTGATCCATCTGTTGCAAATATTCATAGGTGTGATGACTACTTACCATCAGGTAGCCCGCCTTGTTAGTTTTAAACCTAAAAAGCTAATATCGAACTGATACATACTACCCTACCCAAGACCTAAAGTTTAGATGCGGACTATTTCTACATTGTTAAGAAAGAATAAATTAAATTGTTAAGCATCAAAACCTAAGTAAATCGCGCTCAGAATACGTATGATAGGAAAAAATAATCATATGTTTAAGCCGGTTAAAAAGAAAAAAATATACAAATATCCATAAATAAGTCCATGGTCTGGGAAATGACTGCCAATACACTTGCCACTTATCATAAATAGTATAAGGAAATAAATATACAGTAATATACAAATTCGGCCTTCCGCACTCAATTTAATTGTTTACTCTTGTGGTATCACCGCCAAACTATCTGGTTTGCTGGTGTATTAGTTCCCATCGTGTGACCTGATTAGCCAGCGACTACCCTCAGAGCGGAGTCCCCCGTAATAGCGACCAGCCCGTGCCGATGTATGCGTATCCTCGGGGTATGTTTCTGTATGAAATTTGCCATATCTATTTCTGTACAAGTCAATATTATCCACAGAAATATTGCAAGAATATTGTGCTTGCAATTAAATAGTCATAGTTGATCGCAAAACTGTAATTTTGACAGATTTCATATAGAAACTTATATTGTTGTTGCTGATATAGTTACTTGGCCCGCAGGTCTATATGAAATAGTCCTGCTTGTCCCGAAGGGCGTGGACATGCCACATGCATCCCATGAGGCACGGTCCCTTTCCCTACTAAGTCTGTAGCATAGTCCACCTACATCACTGTTGCTATCAATCGAATACAATATTTTTTCTAAATAAAAGGTCCCTATGTCCTTTTCTGCACCCCTGAATACGTGTACAAAATTTCATGGTGCTCAGTTAAGTATTATAATATTATATAAGGATAATAAAAATGTATATATAAATAAAAAATAAATAACTTCACACAGGTATCTAAATTCATCATTTAGATTTTTACCTAGAACCTAGGACTCTGAGAAACATGGCCAACCAACATGCCAAATGCCCCACGAAAACATTCCTATGCTACTACACCTACTTTACCTTAAGTTACTAACAAAAGAGTCCTTTTGAAACAATTGCTTTAGTAAACAATAGATGTTTTGCCAGCTAATTCCTTAATGATATGTTATGTAATAT
>DWNK01000206.1:0-13333 GCA_018250315.1 Hyalothyrus neleus pemphigargyra | reverse complement strand
ACTATCCGCGCTACCATCTTAATCTTCAAGAGTGGCTCCGCACCGACTTCAGGTCTCTTATTCTACATGGAATTGGTCACAGATGCTTGGGCGGCAGTAACCACTTACCATCAGATGGATCACTTGCTCATTTTCTACTGGATTATTTTATGCTCAATTACTTGGATTGTCATAATTATTATAAATAGGAAAATATAAAACTATTCAGCACCATCTGTTTTTCAACGTATCTTCTTTATAATATTGTAGTCTAAAATATGTTCTTCCATACATTCCAACTACAAAGTTTAACGATATTGCAAGATTTATATTACGATCGAATTTCAACTGGGCCATCATCCGTAATTTTAACTATGGCAAAATTAAACGCATAGCACGTATACCTAATCTAATAGTACGTATACCATTAGTCAAGTGTTTAAAAATTATATACCTACCTACTCAAATAGGGCAAAATCATTAGAGTCATTGCCACAAATTATTAGATTATAAAACTGCATCTATTTATTATTCATTAGTTTGCAATACGTTCTGCTTATCTAGCGTTTATCATATTTATTCGAATTTAGACGTAATTATCGATACATAAAACCGGAATCAACACAGCATAAACCAGTCCTAATAAACTGACAGTACATATCGATAATCGCATAAAAATATAGCTTTTAAGCTCGAACAACACTAGCTGGCGGAGGAGTTTGTGGCGCCTGCATATTCACAACTCGTGGGTTACGTGAAATCAATACGTTGTCGCCACGTAACTTCATCGCGCCCAAATACGTTAGAAATGCGCCATGATACAGCTTACGTGTCAGGCTTACGGCTATGTGGTTATCATGAGCCTAATGCAGTTCTACGTTCAATTGCCACATGTAGCCGTTGCTATTTACCGAAAACAACGATGACATTTTGATGGGGTCCGCGCATTTGCCGTACACTTATTACAACGCAGCGGGTAACACAAACTTGTTTCTACAGTGATGTAGAGCTGTTGCCGACTGGAAGTGACTCTAAATTTAAGTTCTTATATAATTGGCGTAGTAACTTTTATTTCTTGTATCATGTATAATATGTTTTTGTTTTGGAAATCAAATTGGAAACCTAGGACTTTCAACTCAACTTAAATCCTATAAATGACCTTTGTGAGAAGAGAATGGGGCGCCTAAAACGCAACATTAGAGGGGGATGATTACCTTATGTTAGCTAACGCTGAAAAATCTTGCTTTTACCGCTCAGTCATAATTAATCTTAATAAATATTATAATTAATATTATAGGTTTGAGTGTTTTGTTAGACGCAATAAATGTTTTTTTGTAACTTAACCCTAACCCTTTTCTCAGATAATATCTTAGGTCTTGGCCCAGCAATGGTACAATAATGGTTTGACGATATAGAAAGTTAGTGTTCGAATGAAAAAACGGAACCCTTATAGTCCGTCACCCAGTGTCCAGGTTTTTTATGAATAAGCTAAACGGAGAGGCAGGCGCGATACTTGATGGTAAGTAGCACCACTGTCTATGAACATTTGCAATACAGAGGGATCGCCAATGCTACAATGGATGTAATAGGAAGGATGGGAAAAGATACTCTGGCTCCCAGGAACTATCGGAACCTGACAAGTCGCTATTAATGGTAGACTTCGGCCTGGGGGTGATCGCTTGCCAGTCAGGTCACACAATGTGTTCGTGCCAACTTGCCCTGAATAGATTTTTTCTGTAATCTCTTCCAGTAACCTTCCAGTAATCTTTACATCCTAGCCTTCAAACTCAATATAAATAGGCAAAAAAGTGACGCGTCCATTGCGCCTCCGATCGCACCGATAATTTTTCAACACACCATCTACTTATTACGATCATAGGCAGAACATTAACTAACGCATAGTCTTTCAATCAGACTTCACCGCTATTTTAATAAAAATCGATTGTATTACCACGCACCTAAGTCGCTTTTTCAATATCAACATCTGAAATTTCTCATTACGTGTTGCAAGGGAATATGTTCTTTATGTTTTAGAGGATATGGTTTAATTTAAGTTTGACTATATTGAATAGTGCTAGCATTTCAAGTAGACATCGGTCAAAGAATCGTGACCAGCCCGTCCCCAGCACCTGACATCCACTTGTATTTAATGTAACCTCAATGTATCGTATAAAAACAACGTTTCAACATTTGAGACTATTTTAAATACTCGTTCCGAAGCCGCTGGAGTCTAGAAACATTAGGAATATGTCAGTGCTTAGTGGAATGCTATAAAGAATTGATTATGCTGCGACATTTAGATAAAACAAAATTTTAATATTGGATGAATTATGATAGATTCAAATTCTTTGAATTTGAAAATGATTAATTTATAATTCATCCAAGAGATTTATGAATAAATAATTCGATTTTTTGTATTCTTCTACACATGTTACAGTCATAGAGGAAATCATAATCGGTAAAAACCACTTTGATTGAAAAATTCAGTAAAATCAGCATATCAGCTCAGACCAAAGTAATTTTGAGTAAGAACGTTGCTCAAAATAATTTATAAATATTACAATTTGCTTAGATTTTGATAACAAATTGAACATAATCTTTTGAATGTATTTGCATAGTAGTTGCAGACTACTACAGTCTGATTTTCCCTCCCCTGTTAGAATAATGCAAATAATTAAAACATCATCTTTTATAGTTGTAGGTGTGCTGGCAACCATTCTCTCCACCAAAACACGAGAATGAAGGATTACTAAAGCCGTTTTAGTATATCTCCGGTCAAACTATTCTAACTCTGTCTTGAATGTTTGTGTGTTAGTCTAGTAGCTACACCGGATGAGGATTTGACTACTACCCAGAACAAATATATGTGTAATGAGTTTTTGTTCTATACCTATTATATTATGTCTGTAAATGTATGTATTTAGAAATATGTGTATGTATTATCTGTCTAGTTATAATATGTTCTGTTTTGTGTCCCAAACTAAGCAGTGCCTCTACTCTGGTAGAGGCACTGCTTTTGCAAGTTTGGGATTAGATGGACGTGAGAATTGTCCAATGATTTCATGTTTTCTTTATTTAATTTTACTTATAATATTACCATATTAAAACATACCTATTGTAGCACAAGATACAATAATACAGTTCCAGGTAGGTGTTCGTATGGAGCGGGTGTAATGGGGTAATGGCGAGGTGTCTCAATAATTCCGTGAGTGTCCGAGAGAGAGCTACCCGTTCCCATGGCATTCCGCAAGGGACCGGGGACAGGGCCTTATTACTGCCATAGACTAATAGAAAAGTACCCAGAGGCGACAGTAGGTAAAAACGAACCCTTTATCTCTACTGGGGTCACGTTACTATTCTCAATTAAAAAAACAGACGAGCAGATTTAAGTATATTCTAATGTGAAGAAGTTTCTCATAAAAAATTGGCCTTATGGTCTACCTAGTCTATCTTATATACCTAGTCCTATTAACCTAGACAGTGGTAAATTGCTAGTAAAGTATTTTTAAATTAGCCGTTATTGAAAAGAAACCTATGCAATTTCCTTAACAGATAATAAATAGTAACTTGTATTAATAATAGTAATAATTTAAATAATAAAGAACCAAGTTAAACAATATTACATTAAATTAGAAAGTAAACGCAATACTAGATTGCGTTTAATTTCTACTTTTATGTCTGGTTTCGGTTCTGCTTTCAAAAGTAGAATATAAAGAGTTTTACCTCCCTCTATTCATTCAAAGGTTTCTAAGAATGTTTATACCTAGGTGCACATCTGCGGAAACTAATCGCGAGTCAATTACAAGCGCCGCGAATATGGCTGGACGTAAATAAGAGTAGACAAAGAGAACTCGCGCAAAACGAGCAGTACGCAAAAAGTAGCTGTCAGGGGAGTCACGACGGCGACGTGCGCTATGAAGGAAAAATGCGCGTTCTGTGCAGTTATTACATTCGTGGGAGCGGGTTTACCTACGCTCTTGTTCTGTCATTATGGTAAAAGATGTGGGATAGCACATAATTGGTGGGCTCCGATTAATTATGGATTTGGAAGGCACGATTTCTTTGAAGGGTGTCAGGTATGTGAGCTGTTCCGTTTAAAGCATGATTCACTGAGTCTCAAGTTCGCTGCATTAGGATAGCAGCCTATCATTACCAACTGCCTCTAACACAGTATCAAAATACAAAATAGCTCGTAGATAAAAATCAATAGCTCTCAATGTGATCCCGCCCTTATATGAAATCTTCAAATTCAACCAAGAAATCCAAATCAATGTAGTGTTACATCAAATGTTATGGCCACGGAAACCATATCACTAAGGATTTACTGTATCTGTCCATCTATCCCATCATCTAGATATTTTCATGAAATGTGCAAGTAACATCGCTATAAAACAAGCACCTATCTAATAAAAATTACATTAAAGAAATAATTAATTGCGGTCACCATACAACACTCGGTTTTTTTGGCGATTTTAAAAAGTGTGTGAGTAGATAATAAGTACTTACTAAGAATTTAGTAGTGCCCACTACTAATACGGTTACTAAATGTCAATGATACCCCGATTTTAATAAATATTTTTTAATTCTGTAATAATAAATGGTTTTGACTAATCGTTGTTGATTCAGAGGACATTTCTCTTAGCCATGCTCATATCAGATGTGTAGAGGAAGTGCGGGTGTGCTGACAGCGGCACGTGAAAGTGATTAGTGTACAGCGCAGCGTTGTGCGCACAACGCGCCTTTGTGCTGGGGGAGAGTGGGGTAGCTTGATCTATAACTGAAATTTGAATTTATACAAAGTTTTTTCTAACCTGTAATTTTTGTTAATTATTATAAGTTACTTGTAAACTACAGTTTTAAAGGGTTGATTTATAAGCATCATAATTTTTTTTTCTGTTGATTTAAGTTAGTAGTCGTCGTGAAGCCACTCTTGAGCTTCGGTTAGAGAGATATGATACCGGGACATATAGTCAAGGCTGTGGTCTTGACAACGTACACCTTAGTCCTCATTATTATCAATGCATATTTGCAACCTTAGAAATTACTTCTAAGGTAAGGTTGAAGGCGCAGTAATTAGTAGTATTATTAAATAGCCTTAATGTTAAATTTCTTAAATAAAGCATTTTCTTTACAAATATCAAGGTTCATGCAAATAGCAAAGAGTTATACAACTCTTTGCTATTTTTATAGACACATATATTAATACACCAACAATTTTAAACATATAGAAAAATAATAATTTAAACTGCACAAAATCAAATAAGTTTATCTAACCCCAATCTCCCCAAAGACAGCGGTGGATGTCGCGTGTGATCGAGTTTCGCCACACAAGGGCGCCTTGTTCCCTGTATTCCCAGTGCATCGCCACTCACTATTGACCAAATGGTAATAATTATCAAGTAATAACAACTAAATTCCCAACAATTGTGCAATCGTACTCGTTGGCCTTAATATCACAAACCCTTGTAACCAATAAGATTACGTACTCAAAAAATTGTTCGAATGCTAGATAGATAATTAAATTTTTCGAAAAGGACATTGGTAATAAAATTATGACCTGATTTATCGACGAAAAGAACGACAAACTGCGAATTGTATTATAATGTTTCAAAATCTACCAAACCGCACCTTACTTTTATGCTATGTTACATACGATCAAGTAAGCAGGCCTTACTCGACTGTCGAGAGGACGTAGAGACAGTGGCTGTGTGAAGAGCGCTACCACTGCAGATTGACGTTGAGCCAATCTGCATAAAAGCAGAGCATATAAAATTCTGAAAAGCAGAGCATATAAGTTTCTGAGGTGAAACTAGTGAAAAAGAATCTAATGACTAAAAAATAAAAAATAAATTATAGTTGAAAAAACTAAAAAACACGCTTTAATGAGGAATTAAAAATGATATAATAGATATAATTTTATTTATACATAGATACTAATAAATATTTAAGGACTAGTTCTTAAAACGTCTAAAGTAATTGAAAGTAAAAGACGACGACTAAATAGACGACGCCTAGAAGTGAATTTTCGTTGCAAGATTACGTTACATAGATATCCTACAGGTGAAGCTAATAAGCGTGTTAAAATATTATAGGCTAAAAGTTGAACTGATTGGAAAAAAAACATTTTACGTTATCTACTAAAAACAGAATAGCTTAAAATTTAAATTATAAACATTCTATCATAGAAATTCAAAAATAGTTGTACTTCGAATAAAATTAAATTCCTTCTAAATTTACGATTTTTCTGTTTGGCTGCAACCTGGAACAAATATTTTTAATATTCCATCATATCAGCATAGTAACAAATCAACATATAAAATATAGGAGAGGTGGGCCTAAAGCGGGCACCGCTCGCGGACCGCGAGCCACTAGATAGTGGCTCGCGGTGGTCCGCGAGCTACTAGTGGTCCGCTAGCCACAAAAAAGTGGGTCCGTAGTGGGCAAAACATGGTGCTGACCGTTAATATGGTTGTGCATGAGGTAGGGTATTGCAAACTTGATGACCTTTTTTCAGTGATATAAAAATGGTCCCTTATATAAAAGGTGGAACCCCTGGTTCAAATATTCATGTAGGAACGCGAAAACATCGCGGGTGGCGAGTGGCGTGCAAAATCACATATTGCAAAATTGACGGCCATTTTTTTTGTCGCCAATAATTTTTTAGAAGCCAAATAGAATAGGATATTGCAAACTGTGCAAACATCACGAACTTTTTATTTTTTTTCTTTGTCGCCCCTATAGTGATCCCCGACCAAGAAAACGTTGGGAACCCTGGTATAGATAAATGTACATTGTACACACATAGTCACACATAGTTCAAGTTTATAATTTACAGTCCAAGTTACAAATTCGCCGCACTCCCACAAGTGAAGTCTTGCAATATCTATAGGTACACATTAAAACAATTAAATTCAGGTAATAGGGTGGTGTTCAATTTTAAAGTAGATAATCTATAAGAAAGATTTATGAATCATCAAACTTGCACCCCCTCCCGCTTGTGTCAGCAAAAAATTATTAGATTGTAAAATTTTAATATTATCATTCTCAGACATAAATCATAAAGCCTATGATGGCCAATGAATATTAATACTCATACAAACGCAACTCACTAGCGCGGGCAGGGGACGAGGTGAAAATCCACGCGTATTATTGATCGTCATATAATCGACCAATAAAGCGTGGCGGATACGTCCACTATCAGAAGGAATGACCAATGACAATCAATTGGAGCAGTGTTTTTAAACTACTACTTTTCGTGCGAGGGAAATGGTATGAACAGTCAATAGGCTTCATAGTCTTTGTTCTTAGACGTTAACATATACACATCGTTATGTATATTTATTTAGGCAAATTGTATTATTATAACTTTACCTGCTATAGGTACTGATATAAGCATCAAAGGCGGTTTATCGTTGTATTTCTGTTTATCGGTGTAAGAAACGCGCAACCACAGTAGGCATTGACGCGCTCCGATGCAATTCTACACGCCGACTGCTAATTACCGCTGACCACTTAACAAAACCTCTCCTTAATTGACCACGAAAGGGAAGAATAAAACATCATCGGATAATGACAGGTCGAGTTAAACTGGGCGGTTTGGTGCCAAATTTTGTGAAACTCCGGTAATTGTAAGACAATGCGTTACGACTCATGAGCGTTTGACGGGCCATCGCGAAGGGTTTCGAGGTCAGTACCTGGTCGTAAAACCCATTCATGCCTGTATTTACCAATGCAATTCGACCCTTTTAACTTTAGGTAACTTTAAGACCATAGATCATACTACCTACATGATGGTCCATAACAGATTTACCCCGTCTCCTGTATAAATTGTTATTGGAATAACCAGAAGAAAAAAATCAAGAAAAACGTTTGAAAACCAGGTAGGTATTTTATATAGTAGGTATTTTAGTTTTAAGCAGTTAACAACAGGCATTAAATTTGGATTATAATTGTTAAACACTAACTCTCAATTCATCATTAACATCACTCTTCACTTTTCCACTGCCTTTTCCCTTTCCTTTCGGAAAGAGAACTATTAGACTATTATTAGATTATTAAATGGAACTCCCTGGTACGTAGATTTTCTCGCAATGTTGTTTTCATCGATGGTGTCCAAAAATCAGAGTTGCGTGGAATCGAATCCAGCCCCCCGAAATAGAACCGTAGTTTTAACCATTAGGCTATCCTGCTATTAAATTTCTATTACCACGCAACTATCCAAACTCCAAAATTTGAAGTTTAACGAGAAGGAAGATCAGTAATAACGGTCCAAAAAACAAATCTAATTTACAAACAGCTACAGGAAGCGGGTTCTCGTAAATGTTTGCACAAGTACTCGAACATCGAAACGATTGTAAGGAATAATTGAACGAACTCGAAAACCCCGGCAATTTTCCAAACAGCCCTCGAATAAAAAAGGCCCACAAAAACCGGGGGCTACGCAAACCGAGCGTGAAATATGGAAAAAAAATGTACTACGCAAGTGAACAACGGACCTATTCAATGTCTCATAAAAATATGATTGACATGTTTCTTAATATGACATCTTTCGGAACGGTGATATTTTTTTGTCGCATGCCCGCTCTATTAATTCTATATTCTTGTAAACCAAAACTATGCCCCGCCCCAAACGACGTTGAACCTTATTCTTTTAAGATACGGTCGAAATCACCTTGTGAAAACTTGCGAATAGGGTTCAAAATTTTAGCAATAGCGTTAGAAAGGAGATATTAAGTGCTGGGTAATCCAATTACATGTCTTTGTCAAGGTTCGGATGTGGATTATGTTTCTATAGAGCCACCATGTTTTATCTCAATGTGACTATGTAGGTATGTTTGTTCCTTTGTCCTTTATGTGAGCAGAAGATTGTAATGACACGGTTTTGAAATGCCTTTGTAGTTGTACGTTTTTTTTCATGTAGGTATATATAGGGTACTCTCCCATTGTTACAAATACATACGTATAACATAAATGTTTCCTATTGATATTTTACTTGTGATAGACCAAAGTTTTCTAATCTGCACTTAGTCAACGATAGTCTATATCATGGTAACCATAGATTATTCTCATTAAGAAGAGATCCAAGTTCACTACGCACGAACGGTCCGAAATGTTTTATGGTAAGTTTATATTATGTATATCTACAAGCCATCTTAATCTTAACCCATAAATAAATAAAATTTGTTATACTATTACTTCCATGACCCATAGGTTTGATTCTGCAGGATTACCTTTGAACTGACGGATACTAACTGCTTACCAACTAACTATATACGTAACATTTAAAATTTTAGTGGTTATTTAATGTCAGGAATCTAATAAATATTCGAGTTATCTTGTCATATATATACAGTAAATATTACTTTCCATTTTGTATCTGTGAGCCTAACACAGAGGCAAGCGTACCACCTGTCACTTGATAGTAAGTGGTCACTGCTGCCTATGGATACTGGTAATAACAAGCGAGGCGCCAATCTTCGCTGGCTTTGAAGGGAAAGAGAGACTTTTGCAAAGCTTTATCTGGTCGAATTATGGGTATATTTGGCCTTAAAATTAATTAATTTTTCAATATCAAATGTACACGCCTACACTACCACTCGTTATCACATGTCCAGTCCCAGGTCTCAAGAAATTTCTTAGAGAAGTAAGCAGTAGAAGAAATAGTACCTTTGTGCAAATGTTACTTAGTATCAGTTCTGTTCTCTATTTCATTGGTTGTACAAAAACATTTAAATAAATAAAGATAACAATGCAATCTAAATTACCGAATTACGCAACATAACATGTTTATTGACGGAAATGTGCCACTCATCGTCGCCAGTTCCGCGAAGCCATATATCATGATAAGGACAATCTGACGGCCGGTCTCTGTGTCTCTGGGCCGCTTGGTCGCAATGGGTTATCGCGCACATGTGGAAGGACGAAGGATGTTTAGGATCAACGCACAGTTAGATTATGAAACGTTGTTTTGCTGTTAAGGTTCCGTCGTGTGACTGGCTAGCGACCGCCCTTAAGCCGGCATCAACCGGTTATAGCGACGTGTCGTGTTCCGGTAGTGCGCCTGAGAGCCAGACTCCCTTTTCCCACCCTTGCTATCTTTGTTATCATATTTCGTGCTTTTTCCTTTCAAAGCTATAATTTTATTTATAGAGTACTCAGAATTACTTATATTATCCTTCGGAAACCTGATACCTGAATAAAAAGTAGGTATTCTATATATTAATCCAGATATAAACTATTTGTATGCTAAATTTCTATCAAAAAATTACAAATTTAAATCTAAATCTGTTTAGCCATTTTTGCGTGAAAGACTAACAAACCATCCATTTAGTATTTATTCTTATGATTATAATTATATTCTTATCATACTTATTAGTCATTTATTGCAGAGGTGCCTCTGACGTTTCTAAATCAGTGTATTATAAGTAGGTACCTAATAATCACTTGCTTTATGGTAAAGGGATCATCATGCAAGTTCCATAAAAAATCTCAAAGGTGTGTAAATTCTACACTTGGCCAGTGCGGTGGACTATGGCTTTATCCTTGACTGTCCGGTTGGTTGGTTGGTCCGTCGGTCATAGGTTCGATTCCCACCCAGAACAAATATTTGTGTGATGAGCACGAGATTTGTTCTGTGTTGGGTGTAAACTATCTATATAAGTATGTATTTAGAAATATATATGTACGTTTATCAGTTGTCTGGTTACCATAGCACAGGTTCTGCCTAGTTCGGGATCAGATGGCCGTGTGTGACTTGTCCCAAGATATTTAAATACTTCTGACTTAAGAGAAGGCTCGAGCCCAGCAGTGGGACCGTAGTAGGTTGATAATGATGAAGATAAGAAGTGTTTTAAATAAGATTTGTTTGTGAACGAGCGATTTAAACATAAATTACCATGTGTAAAAAAGACAGTTTTAGCCGGCCAACTGACGAACCACGTAATATGAAAAAAAGACCCATAATTTCATTTTAAGAGCCAAAAAATGGCGTATCATTAACCTGTCGCTTTTTTCTTACACATACACTTTTCTTTTTATTGATTACGTGTTGTCATGCCACGATAAATCTTCATCAGAAAAAAATTACTGATCGTGTCAAGGCATTAAACAGGCACAAAACTCGAGCCCAGCGGTATGATGTCGACTGCCTAACTACCCACGAGATTGATTCGTCAGTTCAATGATCGTGACTTGACTATATGCTAGATGCTGGCCTATATGGTCCCATCGCGTGAGTTGTGGACTATGGCTTAATCCTTCTCATTCTGACGGCCCCGAGCCCAGTAGTGGGAAAATAATGGGTTAATGGGTTGTCTATTGGGCATAATATAGGCCGAAAGTTTCGTGACTATTATACACGATTTTCCTTATATTCCTGTGATATTGCCGACATTTAACAAAGATACCACAAATGTGTCTTCGCAGTTACATCATCGAATTCCTAGATAGCATATCTATTGGATCTTACGCATGTAGCCTTATCTTGTCACAAAATGTTAGCATTAATGTTACGAACGGGGATTACTCTTTGTTTATTAATTGTGATATAATTGATGATTGAAAGCAGTGATAGCCTAGTGGTTGAGAATTGCGGTCTCGCTCCGGTGGGTCCGGGTTCGAATCCCAGGCGCGCACCTCTGACTTTTCTAAATCATGTGTGCATTACGAAGTAATTATCACTTGCTATACCGTGAAGGAAAACATCGTGAGGAAACCTACATACCTGAGAGTTCTTAGAAAAAAGCCTAAAGAGACCCGAGCCCAGCAGTGGGACAATAATGGGTTGATGACAATTGAATTTGTGATAAAAATGAAACAGCATAAATAAAACAACAGCGTCGAGCCTCATAAACGCCCCTTTGAAAATAGAGGCTCGAATAAAAATGTGATTTCTAATGACGTAATTTGTAGCGTATAATTTCCCCGTTACCGCCCAGTGTTGACGCGGCCGTCTAAAGATCTGTTTATTTTTAGTAAGTCTGCCTTTTGATGAAATAAATAGGTACCATATTTAGTCTGTTTGGTGAAAGTGAATGATGAAATGGTGGTAACATTCATCATAATATAATAACATTTTTCTGTGATAGTTGTTAAGTCCACCAACATTATATAGGTAAACAAAAAACAGTTCACAACGATTTTTCCTGTTCTTTTGTTTGATATTCGCGAGCTTTCGTGACAGGAGTTTAATGATAGTTATTAAAAAAATTAAAATTGAACGTTAGAACAAAAACAAACTTAATATGCAGTCGTTCTTGCATTTTGTTTTACAGTTATATGTCCACAATAAAAATATCTACTCAAATTCAGTAAAAATATCTACTATAATAAATATTCGTGTATTCAGTTATTAAAGTATCTAATTAAAAAGTCCTATTAAAGTATCCTGCTTAAATAAACTCTTTAGGCTGCCACATCAATCAAAGTCTTAAACGGCATATTTATTCAAAAGATATGGATATTATCTATATCTTTACACCTTAATAGAAATAATAATTTTTGTATTGTCCACACGGTGTTAACGTTTACCGTTTATCCAACAATGAAACATGGTTGTTATCAATACAAATATTTGTAGGCAGTCAATCTAAATGAAAAAAAATACCACTGTAATATCTTAATAGTTAACATGCGAAATTCCACAACCGAACCAGATATAAAACATCGTCACTGTCATACTTTGTCGAGCATATCAAATGAATGAACAATTCGACCGAATATGAACGCGTGGACATCAATTCGCTTTTCAATTCAGTAAATTCGCTGCTTAACATCATTGTAAAACACTCGCATCGTCGGTAAATCAATAAACTAATGATGAGCATTGAATCATGGATTTAAGTTAATAGAAAGCCCCGGTCCATAATGCGATGACATAGAAAATTACATATGAAGTCATTCAGAGGACTACTGATTACTAAGGGCGCGTTCCACTGGCATTCAAAACGATCATAATCACCCAAAACTGGAACCTCATGGAATGCACTCCACTAATACTATAGTATTCTAGATAGGCATTTTGAGTAACATTGCTGGACATACATATTTGTCGTGTTATTTTATTAAGTACAAGTTACCTAGTAATACGGGTTATATTTTTTAAAGGTTTATAAAACCGTAAGCCAAATGTTAATTTGATTTTCGCCATTTTGGCGCTGTTAGTTGTGGATTGGTGTAGTGTGCGTCTACGGAACTAATAAGACATAAGCCATAAACTCTCAACTTTCTCCTCCCAAAGCTCCCACGAGGCTTCGAATCGTCTCAAAACCTGGTTATGTATGATGCTTGTCCATTTCATATTGTTTTTCATTTTATATAGTTTAATATTATTAAATACAAATCTCAAGTGGAAATG
>DWNK01000205.1:0-13338 GCA_018250315.1 Hyalothyrus neleus pemphigargyra | reverse complement strand
CGGAACACAAGTCGCTATTGACGGTAGACTCCGACCGGTGGTTGCTAGCCAGTTAGGTTACACGATGGAACGTTACCAGCATACAATTTAGATTTATAAAATCGTGTTATAGAAATTGGCGTATGTTTTCTGTCTGGTAGGTAGGTAGGAATCTATTTGAGTAATAATTTCATGAATAAGACATTATCAAAGATAACATCATTATTGTTTAATATTATATTTTTGAAATTAATATATTTAGAGATAAAAACAATTTTTCAGTATTTAAGTACTTAATTATCGAATAAAGACACGCAACTCGATTCATATAAATTAATGTTTTACATAGATAATGTATAACTAGATTAGTAGCGTTTTAAATTAATTATTTAGTAATAAGTGGTTTTTGTTTTTTGGTATTATATTATTGGATTGTGATTAAATTGTGCATTGCATTGAATTAAAATTACTGTCGTCGTAAAATTAGTGGCAAGTTCTTGTGTGTTTAACTTTTGTTAAATCACGTAGTCAAGATTAAATAGACAATAATTTTTTGGGAAGATTAGTTTTATGAATAAAATAGCAAGTAATTTACAATGTTCAGTACTTTATTTACTACTCGAATCACTATTATAGGTTAATTATAATTACCACAGTTTTAAATGTAGGTGATAGCGTGGATTCCATATATTTCTAATTACTGTGTAATTAATTTTAAAGGTGCCAAACTTTTATAAATCTATTAAATAGAATTTAAAAGAAAAGTGCTAAAATTATATCACTATGTCAAGGAATTTTCCACTCAAATATTTTTTTTAGTTTAGTATACTTAGATAAAATTACTAGGCGGTCCACATTTTTTGGTGACTTTTTTAAAATTACTTTTTGTGTTCTCGCTAAACGTTGCCATGAATAATTGTGACTAAAGACTACATATTATGTGTACTAAATACCAGTTTATTAAATCTCGTTTATTTATTCATTTTATTAATAAGTCATACAAAACGTCATGATGCATCTGTATTAGCTGATAATGTTCTAGAAGATAACTTATACTGGTACATAATTAGGTATGCACGCTATGAGTTATTTTAATGGCAATTTATGGCATAAGTACGTATGCCAAACGGTGCCATAAATTGCCATTTTGAATGCTGTAATAAATGGGTGTGAGATGGGAATGCGTACGAATTTAAGCAAGTGTAAGTGATCAATTTTGCTTCGTTAAAATATTTTTGTCATATAAAAAATCCTTGTTACACAATATTATGTTATATAATGTAACTATGAAATATGTGTAATAAAGAACACCTACAAGCTATATTATATGTGCAATTGTGACAACATGTACCTGATCCCACAATTGAATGAAATCAAATATATTTTGTTACCAAGTGTACTGTAATGCTATTTATTAAAAAAGATTCAAATTACGTTTAAATAAATAATATGCGCACAAAGTTGGAATCAGTTTCATTCAAATTCCCGTTGGCAGTCGCGGCGTAAGTCGCAACATTAACAAAACGTGCGACAATTTCGTCGCATTTAACTTCTAAAGTTATAAAATTGCGAAGACGACGAGAATAACGTAAATAGTCGCGTGTAGTGTTACCAGGTATTAACTTGAAATAAAGGATATGCCATAATAAATTCACAAAAAAACAGGCATAGAATTTGAATAAAAAATACTGAATCTCAATTAGATTCTCTGATTGCTTTTTAGTCATGAATATATTAAAACGTTCTTTATAAAGTCTACCCACAGAACGATTATTCGAAAACAAAACATGAAAATTTAAGCGTTGTGTTAGACAGTTTACATCGACATCTTTATTTCATCGTACATCCGTTTATTATATTTAAGTAAAACTTCAGATACTTAAGCGACTTTTCATAATCAAACCAAACCTATTTATGTCCTAAAACTTAAAAATTTCAATTCAAGAGCAAAGTTTAAAAAGTGTCAGGTATCCAGTTTAAGTGAAATTTCAGGAACTCTCATTTACTGCATGACGTTTGGGCACAGTAGTAGGTAGCAGGAACGTAAGGAACCCACTGGTGATTTACATTCGACGAACATTTCTGCCATTAAAAGTCCCACAAAACAAGCCCGTGGTTTCTGTCTACGTGTAAGATATGGAAATTGCTCGTGGATTAGTTTACAGACATTTGCAAATATGCATCTAAAATAGTGTTCGGTCCATTTTACGATCCTTAACAATAAAACAAAAATATTGTAGGTACTACACGTTACGATTACACCCTGTATATTAGAGCACTATATTATAAAAGATACAATATGAACAACAAGCTATTCGGATAGATAGTGAAAGGAGGCCAAAAATGTTATCTTGATTTATGACATTTGTTGCGTTAATTAGCTTCGTTGGTTGCCATAAAATCGCGAATTTCTGTTATAAGCCATCATAAAACCGATTGCCACGTTCGCGTTGGAAAGCTACGGGAGCCTGGATCGTAAACTGAATTGTTCTGAATAACTCCTTAATTGCTCAGAATAGGAAATAAAAGCATAAGGAAAGCGTTCTGCAACAATTTACGCCAGGAATATATTTTATTATTCGATGATTTATTCGACGAGTAAAAAATTACAATCGGGTTTTTGATTTTACTTATATTATACGACCTTTAAGTACCTATAAGTACATACATTGAGATAAAATACCCCTTTTTGTTGCAATTTATTTTCTTACTACCATGTATGTTATTTCGTATTGATTGCCAGCCCTATTGAAGTTTGTCATAGACACGTGTATCTTGTTATACGTCCAACACATTTTAATGGCTTTACACGTTCACATATTGTTTGTTACTTAGGACAATAACTGAAGCCTCTGTGCCACTAAAAGCGGATATGCAGAATTAACATTTTTTATTTAAATAAAATAATGTTAATTCTGCGCTTTACCGTGCCTCTGTTGGCGTAAGTATACTCTAAAATGTTAATTCTGCAGTGGAGCAGTATAATATATTAAATTTGAGGATCCGATAGGATGTAGGTAATGAACGCCGGTGACTTATACTATGTGGTATCTTCAATGTCCCTGATAATATGGCTCTGATTCGGCCATTTTTACCCTTAAAAACAGAAGAGATGCATGAGAAGCATTAAGAATGCGTGTAGATAAACATAATTTTTCACTGCTTGTTACCTCCGGCACTCCGGTATGAGACGACATAATATCTTGAAACTATCTTGTTTTTCAAAACTTAGGTTTCATGAGAAAGCTCTCGACTAGGTCCAATGTTTTCTGGGTAAATATTCACGTTGGAAGGTAAGGTAAGTACGAAAGCAATCAACGGGTATGGACATGAATTTGCTATTTACAATCAAGGTTTAGGACCTTCCGCAAATGCCAAATGACTTCATTAACTATTTTCTAACTATATTTCTAACTCCATAGCTGTATTGATATGGAGGCCGGATTTCAATGATGGCTACGTCATCTTTTTTAAGGAAACTTGACATAATAAGCACCTTGCCGCGCCGACGCCAGGAAGGTCACTAATGCTACACCAGCTTTGAAGGGAAAGATTTACAATGCATTCACGCATGCAATTCACGCCCTCGGGCCTAGTTCATATGAAGCAGCAACGCTTTGAGGATACACAGGCCTCGAGGAAGCGCCGACAGAGGCACCGCAAAGGGCAGGACAAGGAAAAATAGTGAATATGGTGCTCAGGCGCGACCAATGATGCTGGGACCTCATCACCAGTACAATGACATCATACGGCCCATATATGTGCTATTTGCTATATCCATTAAAACGCAAATAATATTTTAATAATACTTTTAAAAAAGCAAGATAATTGATATTGTCTTTTCATTCTCCATTGGCACAAGTCATACTTTATTGTAGTCGTAAAAACGGCGCTCATCGGTGGACGCCAATTAATTAATGAGCTAACTTGAAAATGAATTACACCAATGGGACGCGAGGTGTTCCAAATAACGACACTTAACCATTTCTTACTTGGGACGTAAAATTTTATGCGTCTCGCTCGGTTTATTTCTCCGAGTGGTTTATAGTATTTTGAAGTACTAAGTTGTGCGTATAATAACTTTGTTTTCTATCGGGGTCACAGTGGTACCACTGAAAATAATTTCGAAGACGAAACTTGAAGTTTTTTAATTATATGTCAAAAGTCTGAAAAGTAACGTTAGAAATTGGGCGTTGCATTTCTAAATTATAAGTCTTTAGTAAATAAAAATAATTTCTAAGCTTCTCTTAGGAACACTACAATTTTTAATTTAGAATATATAAAAAAAACTAGCAACAATATTGCAAAGATGGCAAAAAATTAAAAAAAAATTGTATTAATGGGCTATGGATCATGCTAAAGAAATATATGGATGACCATAAGGGGAGTAAGAACACATCTGCTACCAACAATCTCAGGTAGTTTAGTTCTTCATGATTTTTCTTGGGTCGAGTCAATGGGTGAACGCCGATTTCTCGACTATCTGTCTAACGTCTTATTTAAATTATTTCATACTTTGTAGTTGTTTTGAAGTTGGTTGAATATTATTTTGTTAAAAAGTATTTATTTAACTTCATATTGGTTCGCTACTTGAATTACATTAATAACTCGATTTAAATACTATGGCTCGGGAAGCTCGGGTCTCTTTATATTAATACCAACATTGTATAGTATATATAAGTATATTTCCTGACAATAGTTAGGTACACACATTAAATGAAATAAAACACAATTACAAGTACTGAATCACATTGATTACACGTTAAACAAGTCAAAACAAAGAATACTTATCGGGCGCTTTTTATTACACAACGCTAAGTTATCCTTATAAGACCATCATTAGTTTTATCAACACTACGGTCAAGTCTACTGAAGATTACGGCCCTTATCACCCCTTATCAGCGGGTCCTCCCTCCGCCGGCCATTGGTCAGTCCCGGCGCGCCATTACGCCCCTCGGCAAATTATGACCTCTTGACTCTGAGAAAAAAATCCCTCACTTTCTCACTTAAGACGTCTTAAGTGAGAGGGAATTATGATTCTGAGTACCGTTGGAAAGAAGGTATAAAAATCCAACACATCGTAATCCACGGGGATTAGGATATGTTGGATTTTTGTAAAAATAAATTACTGGTTGGTCCGTTTGAATGGGAAATAGAGAGAATAAAAAAATCTGACCCGTAGTATGAGTTGCATCGATATCGGACCTTTGATTCTGTTTTGATTGGCTTTCGTTTCGATTTGATTCGTCGATTCATCGACTTGATCAATAAGACGTTCTAAGCCAATCTAATCATCGGAAGCTAAAGTTAGTAGGAAATGGTATTGACTGTATCGTATCGATCACTCTTTGATTGCAGCTAATACTAAGGGTAGGTACTTATCATCAAGTCATACGACTGCGTACAAAACTAGGTTCTGAATTGACATGTAATAGTTACTAGTCTAAGTTTTGGTCTATATAGTTTTTGGTAGGTAGGTACTTAAGAAAACCTAAATTTTGACCTAAAGTTTACTTCATTTTACAATAATCCCATATATGAAAAATGTTATTACATTATACTTAACATACTTTATCAAGTTGTAGGAAGTTATAGTGTTTATATGTCAACCATTTTCCGGTTCCTGTTTAATGTATTTAGAGCAAGGTTATCGTAACTTAAATCTGTGCAAACATAACACAGTACAGTCATATCAATCATGTCGCTACATTCATGGACGGTTCGCTTAATGGCGATAATTAATCAGTTTCCGCACTCGGCTGCGAAGCGGAGTCGAGCGCAGGTGTAATGTGCGGCATAACGTATCACGTCGGCCAACATTAACACTGTTTCCTCCGAAGTAGGTTTGCCAACTTTCGTGGGTTCCCTGGGACCTGCCTGAATGAAGAGACTGTTTATGTTCTTAGAACAAAACTTTTTTTAAATCTATGTAAACATGCACGCAACAGTCACAGTATATTCGTATTGTTAGCTTAATGGCGCTAAATTAATCATTTTCCGCAATAGCACTAAGTTAACAGAGGCCTGCTTATTCGTTTCATCATCATCATCATCAACAACTAATTATTATCCTAGTTCACACAACTTTATAGAACTACGCATGTGTGTATTAAACTCGTTCGATTCAGCCAGCCAGCATGCCATAGCCTACTAGTCGTATTCTATTGCAGACCAACTGCGGAATGGTCGACTGCACACGACTTTAAAAACATTATGCTAAATTCGCAAATATGTAGGTTCTTCACGATGTTTTCTTTCATCGATAGAGGAAGTGGAGTTCTTAACCATTAAGCTGTCACTGCTGTATAACTTTAATACCTGTACATACTTAATATCAGTTGACACTTTTTCCAATCATAGATTCCCATTAGTTTTTATCCCGCGTACAGAGAAGATAAACTACTTAGAAAATTATTTTTCTTTTTCCGCTGACATAAGCCGTAGGTGAGGTCGCAAGATGCGGACTGCGCTCTAAAGAAGAGAGTAAAGTATGCAATAAATAAACTTAATCCAGGTCTAATTTTAAAAACTCATGGTATCCTTACTAAAGCCTTTGTCTGCACTCAACGAATTACGGGAAAGGCGAAAATTTAAATACCCGCCGGGACTGTTTTACATGTAAGAGACTAAGAGATGCACTTTGCATGTAATACGAATAATGAGGCGAGGCGTCAACGAGCTCCAGAAATTACCGACCGCCATGAAAGAATGATAATTATGTTCTCACTTATGACGGAAACGTATATCATTATGATCTTACGTGTCGATTAATTGATGTCAAACTGATCTGCATGAGTTCATTACTGTAACTGTGGTATATTTATGTAGGTTTGAAGTTATGAAACTTTGTCCTGAGTGCGTAATATGATAAAATTGACGTACATACGCGTCAATTGTGATTTCGAGTAAGTCAATTAAGTATATACTACCTACTTTAAGTCACAAATGATCGCTGGGAAAGGGAAAAGAGACGGGATGGGATATAAAGGATGGGAAGGGTGGGAAATGGGGCTCTGGCTCTCAGGCCACGACACGACAAGTTTCTATTGACGGTAGACTCCGGCCTGAGGGTGGTCGCCAGCCAATCAGGTCACATGATGGGTCCTTACCACTAGCTAAATAAATTAAGTTATATTTAATTTCTATTCATACAGAGAAATGAATGAACTGAGAAAATGAAAAACATATCCGTTTAATGGTATACTTGGTACGAATGCGACAAACACAATTAATTCTCCATGTATCCGCTTGAGGGCGACATGCGCCGCAAAGGTGCAAAGTGCAGAGAGAACTCAATTAAAACAACGACGGTCCTTCGCATTACGGACGATTAGGCTTGCTACGAGTCCGTACTGGGTGGGAATATATATAGGAAAAAGTCCTGCTATTTTGTGATCAGTTTCACAAAATAAGAATCTCTTTTCCTACTGTCAGATTCTTAAGATTCTCAGAGTTCTAGTTTGTAGTTTCTGAGATTAGCGCGTTCAACCAAATAAATAATCTCAGGGCTTTATAAAATTAGTATAGATATCACCAAAAGCCGACTTTCAAGGGTGATGAGATAAGAAAAGGGAAGAGGAATAGTTTATTAAAAAAACAAAAAAAGCTTGTATCATCTGCAACTAATTCCTAGTAGACGACGATTCTTATTCCACTCGGTAGTGTTTTATCATATACATATTATGATATGTCCGTTTACAAAGCTTAATTACTTCCACTCCACTTCCTCACAACGAATTTATGATTCCAGAAGGCTTACTACCATGCCCTAATTAGTATTATTATAATCCTACTCCGTATGTTCGAAGTAGGGCTATAATAATACTGATTAGGACATGGTAGTAACCCCTCTGTAGTTTTTGTAGAAAAATCATGCAAATACAAATTTCTGCCGCATATCTGGTTAACTTGATATAAAATAAACTCGCGTCCAACGCGTACACTAGTCGCATCGGATTTACACGTCAGTTTGAATATAACACTAATCCCCCGTCGAAGAATGTTGAAATTTGAAAAAGCTACGTTCAAAATCAGTGAAACGACAACAAACGAATTTCCGACATGTCAGACTAAATCTCGGGGCGACAATACGAATGGCAATAAAATCCACCGCCGAGTGGCATCGGAGATCGCTAAGCTCAACCCCTACTTGTGATGCGGTTTGCGGTTGTTGGGAACACGGAATAGATATGCGGCGATTTTTTTTATGTTTAAGCCGAAGTGGCGGGCTAGGGGTAGATAGACACTGTCGCCTTAGAACATTTGTAACGCCAAAGGAGTCGCCAATGCTCGCTGGCTTTAAAGGGAAAGATGGGATTTACAATGCATGTTATAATATTTACAAACATTTTATAATATTAGGAAGACAAGATAGTAAGATAAAAATATGGTAAACCCTCTTTAAATAAATTAGAATTTGTAATTTCTGATAATAAAACAGTAAAACTGCTTTTCCTAGACTTCAACGTTGCGTAAGGAAATCGTTGCACGTAAACTGATTCCAACTTTTGTGTTGCCCATTCGTAAAAACAAATAGTAGGGGCAACAGTTTTAGCTGTTCAGAAAAGGATTACCGCTCGCAGTTTTTCAGAGGAGCAAGTCAAACGGTGTAATTTAGCAGATAAGCGTTGGTTTGTCCACGCGCTGGACCGAGATAGAGATCCGCACATAGGGTGGTTTTGAACATCGCTGATATTGGAAGCGGGAGCTTTTTTATACGATAAGTATTAGGATTACCGGTGCGATAAAAGTAATTGCGTTATATTAACTCCGATAAAGACTTGTTATTACACGTATAAAATTGCATGGGCAAAAGGGGGGATTTGCTTTTTGTGTAGTCAATAAATGGTTTTCCGAAATATTATTTAGAATACATGTCATAGTTCAAACGGTCCGTGGAAGGTTTATACGTTAATACATAAAGTATAGTAGTATTGCATACAAATGCCTGTATATTAATGTGTGTAAATTTTCATTAATGAATTAATGACGTGAAATAAGTACTGTAGTCAAAAACATATTTTCGCATTATATTCCAATTGTAAATGTTGCAACTCCACTGCAATTTGTTTAACAAATATTAAGAGATTTACCATGTTACTTTAAGAAATATAAGTAAAAAACTATTTTCTGAGCTTTTCTTCGAAATTTTAGGCTCACTAGTTTCGGAAATAAGAGGGGATGTTATGTATAAAACTTTAGGTTAAACAGTAGTTTAAACTTAAGCAACATTTTAAGCCCAGTAGTTTTGGCTTATAATATTTCAATATTGTGCGTTTTGAATGCAGTTAAAAAAATTATAATAGGAATATTCTTCAAGTAAAACTTCAGTTAGCTTTAGATAAGAATATTCTTTAATATATCATTATATTAATAAGAATTGTTTGCGATAGAAAACGTTGGTGGTAAGGTCACATAAAAAACAAACGAATAACACAATGACAAGCTCGATTAAGGTGAGTTCTGGCGACGTTTCCTAACGGACGCCTTAATTTAAGTCAGTTTTAACTTTCAATGGTTAGGAAACCAATATTTTATGCTTCCGAGTATTATATATAGGTATACCCGGCAGGTGGACGCTCTATAAGCCCTGTTTGCTAAATCCTCGTATTTATTTTAGATTCTATTGTACTTCGTTCTGACGGAAAATAGCCCTCCCGCGTACCAGCTACGCTTTGTTAATTTTATTAATACGTGAAACATTTATAAAACGCGACCGCACAAGTGAATTAATGAGTTTTATTGTTGAACAGAGAGTAATGTTCTCGAAATGAAGTACGTACTCTCGGCGCTTAGATCTCTAAATTCGGGAAGGGTGGTGCTCGGATTTTCTCGTTTTAATTTATGTCGTTTATTTTATAATTGCCTTCCCTCTTCTCGTACGATTATACACACCGCGGCTGTAAAACGGTCGAGAACGAGAGCACCTGCTATCTTAATCTTAACGGTGCGTTAAAGTTTTGTTACGGTCAAGTGGAATTTTCTCTTGAAAAGTTATTTTGTCCGGAAAGCTCGCCGGTCGAATAATCTCCTTTATACGAGTTCAAAAGGTGGAATATGTTGGGAATATTTACGCTGATCCCGCAGTCGGACCGCACGTAAATAACAAGCTAGCCGTGTGTTGAGGGCAACAAAAGAATTTAATAATGCCGCGATGTTGGGCGGGGATGCGGGGCGCGGCGCCCGCCCTCGACGGTAAGCTTATTATCGCGCCGGGTCGGGTCGCCACCAAGAACATATTTGCTCTGTACACGATGTCAACCGACCGGGCTGCCGTCGTGGCCCGCTCAGAGTCAATACCGAGAGTTTGTGCGCCCGCTTAAACATTAAAGAGCTTGCAATGTTTAGCGACGTCGCAAATTAAAATAGGCTTTATGCGAAATCTAATTTGCGAAGTAGGGAACCGAGTGGTTCGTTTGAGAACGGGGTACGGCCTGCCGTGAGCTAGATGTTTGTATTGGTAATGGAATTAATTCCGTTGTAGATTTACTACAGGTGAAGGCAATATAAATTAAAACGTTAAACAGTTATGCCTGTGGAGTTAAGTTTGCTGAATTTGGATGTCAAATGTATTTTAGAAGATAAGGATTTAATTTGTGTAGCCTACTGCTTGGTTGGGTTCTGGGAATATAAATAGGTCGGTTTGAAATATAATTAGTTGATAATTTTGCCTATAATGTAGCTAATAGGCTATTGAAGGACTTTCGTACAATTTTACAAGCCTTTACTTTCATTTATAATGGTTCCGTAACCAAAGGATGCCAACGGAACCCTATTACTGTGGCTACGCTGTTTGTCCGTCCGTCTGTCACACGACTCTATCTTACGAACCATTATAAGTAGACACTTTAAATTTTCACAGAGTATGGTCACTATATGTAACAACAAATAATAACAAAAAATTTTTTTTTTAAATCGGTTTACAATTGACTAAGATATAACACACTAAAAAAATACTTACAGCCGAACATAGAACCTCCTCCTTTTTCGAAGTCGGTTAAAAATAAAGCTAAGTGACATTACATATTTTAAAAAAATAAGTTAGAAAATAAATATTGTTCGATACTATGGAACCCTTTGTTTGCGAGTATGACTCGTATTATGTTAATATACCTATCTACTAATAAATACATACTGCTTCTACAGTAGATAGCAGTAAAACATTAATCCCAGATACTATATTCTGACAGAAAGTACAAACATTATGAGTATTAATTAGAACCTCATGAATCCTTCACACAACTTCGGAACCGGGTTTTGAAGCGTGTGGGTTTCGGGTCCATATTTGCCCTAATTTTCCTTTTAGCTTCCAACGTTTCAAAATAAACACACCGACCAGCAGGGAAGTTTGCAACTAGCTCGCATTAAACGAAACTATATTAAAGATTCAGAGCGGGTACGTTAAGTTACACCTAACCGCAGGTGGGTGCGGGCCTCGGGAGGCTGCTGAATAAGTCAACACCAACAACATTTCAGATTCTAGATAAGCCTTATTTTTATTTTTTTATTCAGCAAATTTCTTTGTTGGGCTTCCGCCTGAGATGCTGTTAGAGAGGAGTTACTTTTAAGCCCCGACAGAAAAAGAGATGAATCGGTTTAATTTATTTTCTTTTATTTGCGAGAGAACTCGATCGAGAGACTTGTTAAATTCAATAAATAGTTATAATAACTATTAATAAAAAATGTATAAACACTCTAACAAATAAAAATATGAATTAAGGAATATCGTCTTCTGTAATACACAATTGAGCAACCGTGCAACCGCCTAATGATGACTGGAACCAGATACGCTAGTAAGCCTATTTCACTCATGACAAGAAATCGAGCGCGATTTGTACTGAGCGCCATATTTGATTGAAATCTTTGGTTGGTATGACATGCCAACTGTGTGTCGAAGATAAGATACCTACCAGTCTCAAAGTTGATCTGTTTTGAAATAGTGTTTTAACTAGAAAGTGTTTGCTGGTGGTAAAGTCCCATCGTATGACCTGACTGGCTAGCGACCACCCTCAGGCCGGAGTCTACCTTCAATAGCGATTTGTCGTGTTCCGGTAGAGTAGAGTCACTCTTCGCACATTATAATTCCTATCCGATCTCATCCCTTTTCTCTTCAAAGCCGGTGTGGCATTGGCGACTCCTCGTTGTTGGAAATGTTCATAGGTGACTACTTATCATCAGGTCTCGCTTGCGTCTTCGTTGGGCTTATACTTTAATCGTAGGAGGTTGTGTATTTTCATGTGAGTGTATATCACCCACAACACACTTCCTTAATACCGTTAGTTGAGGGAGACCTTAACTCTGTGTAAACATGTAGAATGTCTATAGTTTCGGCGTGATGACAACTTTGGTGTGATGACAGGCTTGGTTCGCGTGGATTACACGATTCTCACTGTTTTTTGAGATATACACATTTTTAAGCTACGTTTTAATAATCCCAGAGGATGTGTCTGTGTGATCGAAATTTTAATATTATAGTTTTCTGAAAGTTTTAACGACTATTTTTAGTGTAGAGAAACGTCGAAGGATCACAAAATCAAAGTATCAAACAAACAAATTAAAAGAACTTTGAAATAATCTCCTTAATTTAAGTGAATATCAAAAGTTGGGAACGACTGTCTTTGAAACTTTGCTAGCACACGTCATTACACTGCATAAGAGGCGAGAGACGAGCTTGGAACCTCCCGAATCTCACGTATTTGGTCGCTAGCTCTGTACGCAACTGAATTGTTCCTGCCGATTCGTAGATTTGTATAGAGTGACTATTAGCACAACGAGGTACTAAATTTAGCGGATTACCATGATATTGAAACTATTTCTGGCACTGGAAATTTTAAGCGAGAGAAAAGCTCGGAACTTCGCGGATCTAAGAGGAATTTGCTAATTATATGTTTGTATAAAATGAACCACCGGGAGTTTTGATTAGAGAGCGGTAATAATTAAAAAAAAATGTTCTGTTTCAATTGTGAAAATGATGTACAGATAACTCTTATATCATCTTATACACAGGTATGCTTTTATTTCCTCTCATGTATTGATTTCATTCTCTAAAATATATACCGTAACAAGCTCAGATTTAATAAAATTATTATTCCGCGATTTCCCTAAGATCCCCTTATCAGATCCCGACGTGGTGTAAATGGGACTAACTTGGGAGTGTTCCCCTTTCAATCAAAAAAATAATTATCAAAATGGGTTTATAATTGGCGTAGATATCGGCGGTCATACAGAAACAAAAATACAGCCGAACATAGAACGTCCTCCTTTTTCGAAGTCGGTTACTTATATCTGAATTTAATATCTGTAAGGATGGTAACATCATCTCTAGCAAAATTCCCAAAACAGACGACTGGATGTGTACAA
>DWNK01000204.1:0-13344 GCA_018250315.1 Hyalothyrus neleus pemphigargyra | reverse complement strand
CGGTTTTTGATACGGATGCGTGCGCTATCCCTAGTAATGACAATCAGTTGAAGCAGTCTTGTTAAACTAGTATTTTTTGTGTGAGGGGAAATGCTATGACCAGTCACAAGTTTTCATAGTCTTTCTCTATAACAGAGGGAGGGACGAACAGACAGCGGATCCTCGATAATAGGGTTCCGTCGGCACCCATTGGTACGGAACCCTATCGACAGACTTATAGACTAGGCCCAGGCCTGAGTATTCCCTTCTCTCTGCATCTTGGCTATCTCCTGTCTAAGCTTGCGTTCGTGGGCGACGGCCTCTCGGAGCTCAGTTTCTCGATTTGCTGCAGCATCCAACTGCTCCTTTTGTAAACGAAGTCCGTTCAGCTGAGATTGCAGTGCTGTTATTGTTGAGTATGTTGAATCTTTTAACTGAAAGAAAAACATTTAAAAATTACAGGATTGATAATTAATAATATAACATTACAGGATTGTTAAATATATTGCGTCTTTCCATAAAGTATACACAACATACATACAGGATGCCGATTTAATTACCGACAGTACTTCGCCCTGATGTGGTTGATATCGAACAACAAATTTAGCGTGATTTAAAATTTGTATCGAGGATTTTAAGATTTTTATTTAATTTAAAATTTGTTTTGTATTAAGGAGCATTCCTTTATGAGATAAAGTGATTAAAAATAGCTTATTTTGCGAAATTAATGAAACTAAGTAATTGTGGCAATGGTGGCATTGACCTTTATGAAAAACTAGTCGACCGACTTGCCACTCCAATGTAGACCTTATTACCCAGGAGCCCAGCATGGGTAGATGACAATGCTGACCTAAACCATGTACCTTAAAACCTTATTCTACCTGAGTATCTCGCTCCCTCGCACGCACCGCCCGATGGAAACTATCCATCTGTTCTACTATATGTTCCCGTTCGAGAACATTCGCCCGCTGCCGCTGCCTGTTCACCTCTAACTTCTCCTCGACCTGCTTGCTGAGGGTCGATATCACCTCCGCCATGAGCATCCCACGCGCCTCACGTTCTTTATCCCATAGCTGTAATCATACAAATATTACTCGGTATAACCACAGAATAGAGAATAGTACTTTAGTACAGAAGCGTCACTCCGACGAACTACGTGTTCAAAAGCGTTAAAGTTAAATGAAAAAGGTTCGTATTCTATTGTATTACTTTTTTCTTCCTGGAATTTCAAATTTTCTGCAGAGCGTTTTAAGCCATTCAGTGGTAAATAAAAAAAATAACATTATTTTTTTAATGCAACGAATTTTATAATTTATTTTCAAAACTTGTCAAGTTACACTAAATTTTGCATTAAATTGTGCACAAGTTTAACATAGATTGCCTCAAAATCACTTCAATGGTGAGAGAAAAATATAATATATGAATAAAGATAAGAAAAGAAGAAAGAAAGGTAGATTGTGTATGTGTAATGTAATTTATATTTTACCTTGTCTTGTTTATCGTTGATTTGTCGCGCCTCACCGTCGTACATCGCTTCGATGTTCCTCTGTCTCTGTCGCTCCCTCTCTCTGTGCTCCTCTAACTGCGTTAACGCTCCGTCTAATATACGTTTATAATTACTGCTCTTGTCCCGTTCTGATTCGAACTCCTAAAATTTATAAGATTTATTATAATATTTTAATGCTACTTGCAATCAAATAATTCAATAAAATAAATCATACCGTAATAACCGCCACACGAATTTTCTCTAACATTTTAAAATCTAGATCAATTTCGTTAATCACAGCCAATACTTTTTTCTTCAACTTGTACTTATGCAAACCCATATTCACTAATATTGCATCTCTCTCTGACATCAGTTTTGCGTGTTCGTTTTCTCTTTCGTTCGATAAGAACTCAAGTTCCTGCAAGATAAACATTTCCCTCTCTTCTAGCTTGCGAAGCTTCTTCACTATTGTCTCTTTCTCGCTCAGTTCTGCGATTTGTCCTTCGAGGCTCTCTCGTAAATCCTATTAAAACATTAAAGGTTATAGGTTATTACAGTCTCCAAAATCATACATTATTTTTTAAAAAACCGGTCATAGAGTCGTACACACAGGAAGGTTTCCGTACCATCAAACAATTTTTTTTACCATTTTTTAAATATGTTGTGTTTATTGTTTGTCACATTTGTATTTTTATTATTTATTGTTACAGGGGCTATAGTAATTTTATAAGTGCTCTGTTTATAAGTTGTAGTGGCCGGATCGAGTTAGTTTGATGGAACTACTCATAGGATCGTCCACAGTTAACAATATTAGCTGTTAAACCTTATCAGGTAGGTTACGGAAAATTTGATAATATTCAGCAAACGGATTCTCCACTAACAGCACTAAACCATATAGAAGCAGTATAGGCTTCAGATCTAGTTCAGGTTACAGTTTTGTAAATAGTCTCTCATGACCATCAAATATAAACAGTTCAACCAAGGCTATTAAGAATGTAACTGAAACTATGTAGTGACTTTTATGTTAATGTAGTATTATAACCTATCTGTTTTTTATGAATAAGCCCAACGCCGCCTCCGCCGCCACCAATGCGACACCAAAGGAGTCGCTAATGCAACGCCGGTCTTGAAGGGAAAAGAGATAGGATGAGGTAGGAATGATGAGAAGGGTGGGAAGAAGGACACTGGTTGTCAGTCGTACTATCGAATCACGACAAGTCGTTACTGACGGTAGACTCCGGCCTGAGGGTGGTCGCTAGCCAATCAGGTCACACGATGGGACCTTACCAACAAGGTCTGTTACCTTCATTTGTAATTCTTTTTCCTTAAGCCTCTGTTCTTCAACTTGTATCTGCTTTTTCAACTCTTCGTCTCTCTCTTTCAGAATCTTACGTGTATCTTCTTCTTCCTTCTTTTTCTGCATTTCCTTCTCTACTATCTGCTCCATCCTGTAAGAAGAATTTAAACATTAAAACACTTAAAATTTTTGTTTTTTTCATAATATTGAAGTGCAACATCGGATTTCTTAACACTGTTATAGGTGTATGCAATTATTACCTTGCCCAAATAAATATTTTTTCTTTCTTTTTATAAATCCCCTTTCCTTTCAAAGCCGGAGCAGCACAGGTGACTCCTCTGGTGTTACAAATGTTCAAATGTTCAAAATAAGCGGCGGTGACGACTTTAATGGTAAGCGGTGGCGCGACACATTGTTAGGCTTATGTATAAACAAATTCTTCAAATGTATTATTGGCTTACCAAGCAGATTTCAGCTTTCCATGGGCCATATATGATGAAGCAGCTCTCAATTCAGGTTGCTGCAAACGCCAAGCGTGATGAAGCCGCAGTTCAGCCTCCTGCCGTCGCAACTGCTCCTCCTTTTCCATGATGCCCTGGTTAATGTCTTGTAATGTCGATGTGGACACTTTATTCAGGTATGACCTAAATATGAGCAAAATAAATAATAATAGGTAAGATATGTAAAATCGCAATAAACAGCGATAGCCTAGTCGTCCAGGTTCAAATCATGTGTGTATTATACACAGGAATTATTATTTGCTTTAAAGTGAAGGAAAACATCGTGAGTATGGTGGTGTAAGGACCCATGGTGTGACCCGACTGGCTAACGAAGAGACTGAAGTCTACCGTCAATAACGACTTGTTGTGTTCCGGTAGGCGCCTGAGAGCCAGAGTCCCTCTGCACATCCTTTATATCCTATCGCATCCCATTTCCTTTAAAGCCGGCGAGAATTCGCGACTCCTCTGGTGTTGCAAATGTTCATAGGCGGCGGTGACTACTTACCATTAGGTACCCACCTCCATTTTCGTTTGACTTACATATAAAAATAATGTAAAACAATAAACAGCTAAAGTCTAGGTATCCAGGTTCAAATCCAGGTTCGCACATCTGACTTTGCTAAATCATGTGTGTATTACAGAGAAATTATCATTTGCTTTATACTTTAAACCTACACACTTGCAAGTTCTAAAAAAGTTCTTGCAGGTGTGTGAAGTCTACCAATCTGCACTTGACCATTTGCGTTGGGCTATGGCCTAATCCTTCTCACCAGAGAGGGACACTGAGCCTAGCAGTGGGGCAGTAATGGGTTGGTGATGATGATAACGATATGTAAATCTGTAACATTTACTTTTTAAATAAGTTTATGTGCAAGTCAGTATAAAATATTTGAAGTGAAACTAATGCTTATGTTAAAATAGCACAATCCTTCTGGCTTACCCGTTTTTATAAAATTTAGGTTGTGCAGCCAAAGCCTTAAGTTCTTGTTGATACTGCATGTTCTCTTGGAACAGCATTAGTTCTAACTTTTTCCTGCGCTCTTCTAATTGGCTGAAATGAACAACATCACAAATTATAAATTGGCATTTTATTAGAATGAGCGAAGGAAGTCCTCTACTAGTCCACAATCCGTACAGACTATTTGTACACACAGGGCGCTTCACCCTGGCATAGCATGCCAGGATAACAGATGCTAAAATATGCTAATATAACAGATGCTAAAATATGCTAATATAACAGATGCTAAAATATGCTAATATAACAGATGCTAAAGATGCTAATCTCGTCACAAGCTTCTCGAAAACATACTCGAAACTAGTGCTCAACTTATACCGCCAATACCTGCTAATACTTACAAGAGCACTGCCTCGACTCTGTACTCCCCGTCTCTCCCCCCATGATTATTATTATTTGGAGGGGGTGGGGGATGGGACCATGCCCATATATCTGCGGCCAGTGAGCTAAATCTGAAGCCCCAGGCTGATAGTTCGGATGAATTGAACACTGCACCTGGGGCTCAGATCCCCGCTGTTGGTGGTCTGTGGTAGGTTCTCCTAGCGCATGGCACTCGCTATATACTATATCTGGATATGGACAAAGTTCTATTGTGATGTACTACAGTTAGCAGTTACTACTTACTACCACAAATAAATTTTGTTGTGTAGTCACATCTATTTTTGCTATAGCATTTACTGCATAAGTCATTACAATGCTGTTCCCGTTTAAAGGGTATTGGTTCTTCTTAAATTGGTGTTCGTTTATACATAATTATGGGCCTCGTAATATATTTTTGATATAATATCATTAATAATAAGTACCATTAATAAAAATATCGTTACACAAAAAATAGAGTGAAAATCTGCTGATGACACATATGTTTCTGTCTTTGTAGCACGAATGTTAGGTTTGAAGGTAGGTAGGTCCTGAAGGCCCAATTTGTCATTTCCGATCGTCCTCAGATATAAATAAAATAAAGATGGATAGTAATGAATGTTTAAACCACAAAATCACATGTTCTGCATATCCGATGCTACTTCTATGCTGACAATATGAAGCTTAAATATTTTTCGTTTTGCAAATATTGACAAATTTATCAGTTACATTTTGTTGGGCCTTCATACCACCGATTAAATTGAGCTTCCTCAGTGGAAAGAGGAGGACAAAGGAGTTATGGATAAGCTTTAAGATTAAGATGGAAAAATTAATTCAAAGATAATGATAAGGATAAGAAAAAATTAATTGCCGTCAACGGCGTAGAAAGCAACACTTAAGCCTTTGTCGCCCTAGTACTGTTTAGTTGACAAAACTTTCGTACACAACATCTTATGACGTCTTAAAAGCTAACATTTCAAGTTATAATTTTTAGTTAATTTATATGAGTAAAAATGTAATATATTTCATTTTATTCTCATAAAGGTGGCATTGTATTAGCTTTCAAACTGCATCGATTAACGTTTCCCCAATCCGAGTGTACGTCATATAACATGAATCGTATTTAGTAAGTATGATACAATGTAATGTGGTGTGGTGGTGGTGCGCAGACAGCAGCCGCCGCCGATGAAGTCGTGCCTGTCGTGCCACCAGCAGATTCACCGCAACGCGCCCATCTGCCCGCTGTGCAAGGCCAAGAGCCGCTCGCGCAACCCCAAGAAGCCCAAGAAGAAGTAGCTCGCGCTGCGCGTGCGCGTGCTGCTGCTGCCGTCCGGACACGCCGCGTAGTGCCGCCCGAGCCGCCGTGCCGCAGTGCCGCCGGTGCCGAGCAGTGCCGCCGTGCCGCAGTGCCGCCGGTGCCGCAGTGCCGCCCAGTGCCCGCCGAGCCCCGCAGCAAAGACGCGCCCCCCGGTGCCGACCAGTTACTAAACACGTCGCGGCTGCTCGCGTCGCAACAAGCCTGTCTGATTATCCCCCGCCGACCAATGTACTCTCCTTTTTTGTCGACTGCTACTGCAGAGTTTACAATAACTGCTCGAGCAATTTACAAGGTTTGTTGGGAAGATAAGGATAACTCTAGCAGTATTTGTTCTAACAGTTGACAATTACTGCTTATGCAGTTGACTATGATTGTTCGAGCAGTTGAAATTGATTGCTTAAAGCTTTTGATAATGACTGTTCGGACAATTAACAATGACTGGTCATGCTGCGCGCGTGTGGCCGCACTAACACAGCTCGTACTCCTTATTTTACCATGTATAACAAATCTGTATTGTGTCAAATAATAATAAGTGTTTTAATGGTTTAGTACATACATATGTTTTGACATGATAAAAATCTCATATTATGAAGCTATCTTGTATTCGGAGCCATATTTAGCATCATAGTAAGATCGATTTGGTGGATACATTTTGAATTTGAATCCAACACAAGGCAGGAAATTAGACCTTTATAATGAACGATATAACATGTATATGTACTATGTTTTGCGAATAAAGGATTTGATTTGTATATATGTCACTTCAAGATATAGAGGTAATGGACCATTTTAAAGCTGTATGCTCTATTTGATTCAACACCTCAATAAATTAATTGCAGTAGCCAATGAGCAGAAAAATAATGTAATACATCAATAATTATATTATCTCGTGCATTTTCCTCTTATCTTGTATAAGTCAATTTCTTTATGAGTAACGTGCGAAGTATCTCTCGCCCGCCCAATATCTATTTTGATTGTTTATCGTCGAAGTAATAGTATTTGTTATGTCTGCCCACTGCTTCGAAATCACGATGGACGTTACTGAGCTGGTGCTTGATCTGTCCGAAGACTACCTCACCCAGGATATTAGGTAAAATGTTACCATATAATGAAATCAGAGATGCGTATGCGTATTTCTTATTGAAGCGAAACGACTCTAGGGGCGATGAGAGTATACTAACTAAAGGTAAAATAACGCTCACTCATTTTTAATTATGATCCGTTTCTTAGTGTGCATAACAAATGGAGCTGTTTTTATATCTGAAGCACGATAATGACGTCTGGCAAAATTATAAGCTTGTTATTGACTATTTTATGATTGTGGTATGATTCAATATCAATGATGGCATCACAAATGCTTTTAATTCTTTTGTCAAATATTTTTTAATGTTCCCATATCCTGGTCGCATCCTATCTCTTTCACTGTATTTTGAAGAAACTTCTTTAAAATTTTAAGTAACTAAAATAAACATGTGATGTACATACATACGTGCCATATGTTTGTAAATAAAGATCTACTTTTATGGTAATTTTAATGTTTGTGTAGATTTTGTACATAGTTAGAGGTCTACCTTTAAAATAGGGAGGAAAATGTTTCATCTTAAATAATTATAGATAATAGGAGAGTAAAGTATTAATAGAAGCTTAGTGTAAGTCATTGAGAAGAGTTTAAAATATTTTCGTGGCATCTTTCAAATGTTATTTTAATGTCAGTGTGAAAAATTGTCAGTGTATAAATAGTTTTGTGATGTTATTTAACTATAATTTAACTAGTTGTTATTAAAAAATGTAACTTATTAAACTTAGGCAATATTATCATTGCCTAATTTAATTCATACAGATGAAATAAGGAAAAATTGTGCCAAATATTATATAACATTTGAAATTAAACAATATTTCAAGCTTTCTATAATTTTAGTTATGTAATTGATGTACAGTTTATTTGAAATTAATAACACCACTAGTTCTAGGAAACACCAGACACCAGGTTTTGTTGGTCAAACACCACACAATCATAGTATGTTGAACATGATTTACAGGTACAATGCATTTGTTGTTGCTTTATATAACCTTTTTCTATATATACGTTATAGATCTTTTTATTTCCAATTTCAATTACAGTTCTTCTATCCACAAATGCGGCCGGCCCTTAGTTGTAGCAGAAGTTGACGGCAATTTTTTCTTCTTTCAAAATTGTACTAACAGTGCATACAATGATCCTTGTTCTGTGGTGATAGCTATCACAACTTTTATGATTATTCGTTTTCACGAAATTGTATTTTGCTTGTAGTAAATGAATACTCTGGCGATAGTCTTGCCCATCCTTATAATAATGTGTAATATAAATAAGACTTACAATCCAAAAACCTAAAACACGACTGATAAAAATCTCTTAAGATTTTTGTGCAATGGACGCGATGGAATGGATTTGCCATATTGAATTTAAAGTATACTCTTCTGAAATGTAAAATATAGAAACCTCACACTTTACAATTCTTATACACAATCGGTTTGATGAGTTTTTTGATCTGCTATCTGAGTGATCGTAGTGCGTTCCTGGCATATAAAACAATGTAACGTGAATCTCCCACAAGTGAGGCAAATCCCATGACATCTCACGTGTTAAATTCCGTTAAATCGTTTTGAGCCGTACAGATTATGTACTCAATGCGTTGTATGTACACGTTTTAACATAAACAAGGGTTGGCCGCAATTGTGATTTGTAATAACTATACGAATTAACTTGTTTATTTAATTTAGCTACTCTGAAAACGCATAGGTATTTGGGTTATGCTGTGCAGTGGGACCTACATTAAATTATTTATTATGTATGTACATATTAGTGTCGATGTAACTGTGAATATAATTTGTTTTTACAGTATAAAGTGATCTCTGTCGAAAAAGTTGTTTTGTTTTATTTTTCCAATACTGCCATAAGCAGTAAGCAGTGTGGTAGCACTGCCATCATATGTCATGTTGGTTGGTGGCACAGTTCCGATTTCAATTCAGTAAAAATACATTTGATTTGGTTCAGTTTTCTGGGTGTTACTTCATTTTCGTGTGCCCATGGCACCTTACCCGTGGTCAAAGAATATGAAGCCTTTTACTGCTCATAGCACTTTCCCTCGCACGACAAATTGTTGTTTAAAAACACTGCTTCAATTGATTGTCATTGGTCATTACTAGGGACAGTGCGCGTATCCACCACGTTCTTATTGGTCGATTAAATGACTACCAATAACAAGCGTCGATATTTACCTCACCGCGCCTCTGCCCGCGCTAGTGAGTTGCGTTTGTATAAGAATTAGTATTCATTGGCCATCAATGGGCTTTATGGTCTATGGCAAGTAATATCTCCGCCTATAGACATTTGTAACCATGCAGAACAAAAGTCTATTAAATATTATAATATTTTGCGAATAGTATATTTCGTTTACGTTATTACCAAAAAAATTATGATGTTCTGTTCATAATATTGACTAATTTGGTATTTTGGTATTTTGTAAAAACTAAAGAAAAACATTTTCACATTTTTTAAAATCTTATGCGTAAAGAACATTTAAGGCCGAAAGTATCTCACATAAAAAATATCTGTAAAATATGTAAACAACAGTAACAAAACATGTTTCGCGTCACAGAAACAGACTGTAACAGAATCACTCCCTTCACGTTATTAAGAAAGCACGAAAATAAACCTCTTTATTTCTTAAGAGCGCTTTCGTGAAGAAACCTCTCTCGTTATAATAGACACTTTGCGAGGAAAAAATAATTTTTATTTTCTTGCGTCTCTTATATTGCACGGTTTTAATAAGAAACTTCAACTATGACAAACATTTACATATTTTAAAATGAAGCAATGGCAACTGTGTAACATTGGATGGCAGGAAATAATAATATCTTTCAAAGATACCCGATTCTTGGGGGGGGAGAGGTTGGGTTACGTGGGATTTTTACTCTCTAAAACCTTCAGCCAGCCATCAAGCGCATTAAGAGAAGTTCCGGTATCTCCTCACCGGAGCTTGCCGGTACTTCTCCAGCGTAGTTGCATTGACTCATGAGGTGACTATCTTAATTCTCTTCTTAGTCTTCTATGGTCTTAGTCATCACCGTATTCCATCAGGTCTGTATTTTACCACTTCAGTATCATAAAAAAACATGAGTCGATGATCGGTTGCTACTTCTGTTTACAAATAAAATCCGCTGCAATAAGTTGTACCAATTTTTGAATTCTATACATAAATCAATCAACTGAACAACAATACAGTATGGCCCAAATCTAATAAATTTTAATTAAAACGATACTATCAACAAAATACATACACGAAATAATTCTCTACTAATACTCTAAATTTGGTTAAATGGATGTAACACTGAAATGAAACATGTACACACAAACTTAATTAATAGAGCCTAAATTAATAGAAACATCAATCAAATAGAGACAAAAGGAAATTAATAGAAAATTATATTCCATTGAATACGTCTAACAAAGCGAGAATTTAGTGTATGAAACTTAATACTGTGTTTACCTAAATGTAAACACAGTATTAAGTTTAATTTTTTTTAGACTTAAACCTAAAGCGGGTTGCGTTGCCGGCTAGGCTCATTTGCAACACCAGATTCACAGTCCAGCTGAGATGTATAGAGAAAGATGAGATTTACGACGCATATCACCCTCGTAACAAAGTGCGAGTCTCATGAAGTTGAGTTTATAGAAAGTAGCGAATCTTTGATGACCCAAACCCCAAACTTTCCAGGATGGGATGGTGGGGAAGGTAGGGAAGAGAAAATTTGGCTCTCATGTGAACTAACGGAACACGACAAGTTACTATGATGGTAGACTCCAGCCTTAGGCTGGTTGCTAGCTAGTCGCGATGGAACCTTACCACTAAAATATCGTTAATACATCGTCAAGGTATTGCCACTGAATTGCGCCTTTGAAGGAGAGTTCTTTTTGTGTCAGTTTAAAAGAAACACGTCGTAGCGCTCTAAGATAACATCAGAAAGTAGTTCATTCCACATCTTACACGTGTACAGTAAAAACTAATGCGGAAACACGAGTAGACTTAACGTTGACTGAACATCATCCTTTTGCGAATAATGCGATGATAGCAGTTCGAGATAGACACTAGGTGAAATAGTTCCTGAGAGCACTCACAATTGTAAACACGAACAGTAGTTCTGTAGTAAACAGTTAAATTGAAGGTTTGTAAACATTCAATCGAATTCACTATTTCGAATCGACTTTTGATTTTGACGTTTCGATTAGCCGTGAACGTCATCGTCTCGATCAACGAGACATTGATATCCAATCACAACGTCAGAGTCATACGTCGATATGGAACAGTAAAAGTTTAAAAATTTGAAAACATACTCTGGATCGTCTACGAAAACTGGATTGAGTAATTAATTTAATTTTTTCTTCACACGTTAAAACAATTATTGTGTGAAACGTAAATATTGCCCACACAAGCAAAATATGTGAGGGGATTTTATTAAGGTTTCGTACCCAAAGGGATTTTTTTTACCTATAAGCCAAACGAAGAGGCAGGCGTGATACCTGATGATAAGTAGTCACCGCCGCCTATGAACATTTGCAACACCAGAGAAGTCGCCAATGCTCGCCGGCTTAAAAGAGATGGGATGGGATGGGAAGGATAGGATGAGGGACTGCGGGACCGGAATGCGACAAGTTGCTATTGACACTTCCCTGCTAGGTCACACCATAGAACATTAACACCAGCAAGTGAGGTGATTTTATTGTAATATTGGAATTTGTGTGTTATTGTATGTCATCTACACGCTGATTGCGTATGTTCCATATTCCCGGGACCCTTAACTGAAGTGTGGATTCGTAAATCGTTGCTGCTTCTCAATAGTGTCTATTCCGTAAATTATTCCGTACATCATGATTCCTATCAAAGCGGACATAACATTGGCTGGAGAAGTCCCTCCATAGTGTCTTACTTTCTTTATTAAATTTGCTTACTTTAAATACTTTGCTTTGCTTACTCCAAACCGTAACCGGAAATAAATGAGTCGCAAAGCAATGTGAATTTTTGCATACAATCAATTGTCAGATTTGGAAATACTTTATGTGGAATTGAGGTTTTACGTAAAATACATTTTGTTATCAATAACATGTAGAAATTAAAAAAAAAATTGAGCAGATGACGATTAACGACTAGGTCAATAACCTAAAAATAATCGTAGGAGATCAAAATTAAACCGCAATCCCACTCACCTTTAATTAATCATTGAACAAACATTTGTCGACATAAATAATTCATAAATGAACTGCAATGACGTGTATGTACAGGCTTCGTGGGTGGAACATTTGCTACCTACACTATTCCTTTATACAATTACCATTCGCATCTATACAAGTTCTAGTCCCACACTTAGTTCTAGACTTCACTCAAGGCACTGTATTTGAAGAACATATGTACTGAGATACACGACACCATCGCGATTGATACTGCTTCAACTTTTGACGATGTTCCTGTGGAAGAAATAAAAGTATTTAGAAAAAATATTTATGTATTATTATTAGAAAATTTATGAAACCCAAACATCTCTCTCTGCTTTCTGCTCTATCATCAAACTATGATTAATGTCCTTGTGTATTCTATTTACCGTTCCAATAAGCCCAAACACGATACCAGTACTGCCGCAGCATCAGGTCAACCATATTTTGGCAATATAATTGAAGTAACACAATACCAAGTTTCAAATCGATCGGTGGTAGGTGCTCATATACTTTCATCGACTAGAAAAGAGCTGGTGCTCTACAAAAGACTAAACAGATTTTCTTGATCATAGATAGGAACACTAGTCATCTTAAATAAAAAAACGGTTCATCATATTGGGAGCCACGATGTGGGAGCTACATCTGTAGCAGATAGACAGACGCATAAACATAGACAACCGCGTCGAAGTCGCGTCGCGTTCAGTCCACCTTACGCTCATTACGAGCTTATTAAATTTGTCATAACGAAATTTGCTCGAATTCGATGCGATGAGGACCTGACGATGGATTCGAATGGATGAATGTACGTGATAAACTCTATGTATTATAGAATATCTATTATAAGACTAAAGAAAAGTTAAAATAGAATAATAGTTTAAATAATTAAGAAACCCTATTATCTGTACCTAACTTTGTTTAACTTTGTACTAAACTAGACGTTTGTTTTTTTTTGCTTTTTACTTAACTGAAAAGCAAAAAATAACAAACGTCTACATGTCTGTTTACCGCGGTAAAGCTTTGGAGCTGTTCATAATTTATTTAATTTTATAAACGTTAAAGTTTTATTACTTTTTTTACTATAATTTTACTAGGGTTCCGCGCCTAAATAGAAAAAACGGAGCCCTTAAGCCACGTTGCCTGTC
>DWNK01000203.1:0-13360 GCA_018250315.1 Hyalothyrus neleus pemphigargyra | reverse complement strand
GCAGCTATTGCTTTAAACACACCCACGAACGGGTTAGTTAATAGATCGATACCTAGTTAGTCGTGGCCTTTCTTGACATCGTCATTAATGAGAAATGTGGAAATACTAGGAATCTTTGATTAAGGATAAATTAAGGTAACTTAGATTTAGATTGCATCTGCTCGTTATTGATGATTGCGAAATTAAATAATTATTTATTAGCTTTCACCGCGATTCGCATGAAGTTTAGGTATTTTTTTTCCAAGGAGACTGATACCGGAATTAAAAGTATCCTGCATCCTAATCCAGGTCTTTTAACTAACTGTATGTAATTCATCATAACCATGCAGTAGCTTTTGCGTGACAAACGAACATACAAAATTTTACATTTGTAATATTTTTAGGATTAATTATAAAATTGTTGAGAAGAAGAAGAAGAAGAAGATGAGAGAAAGAAGAAGAACTTACAAAAATCTTTATTAAAACTTTTTAACCAAAATTAACTGACCTGATAGAACACTATTGTGATATAAAAGGTGTAGTAAAACCAGCGGTGTGACGACGAGGAAAAAAATTACTGTTCGTCACACTGGTGTGACAACCTGGTGACGACGAGTCCGTCACCAAATCTACATACAACCCAACATTAAACCTATTCCTTTTTTAAAGTTAGATAAAAATACAGGTTCCAAACGTTCTAATTTTATAGGATTTAGATAAGCCTAAGTAAAACCTTAATTAACAAACAGTTTTATAAATGGATAAAACTGTTTGTTAATTCAGGTTTTACTTAGGTTTCCGTGGATTAACAATTATTGTGTTTAATAACATAATACGGCTTGTTGATATAAGTATGTTATGATAGTCTATGGTAATATTACATACGGCCTTCTCACATCGATGACCGAATTGAGCAGTAATGTCAAAGTTACAGCTCTGATCTCATCTGTCGGACGTAATCTGTTTGTGTTTTGTGTACATATCCTATATCATATTACGAGATGGTGAGATAAATATTGATTTGTATAGATATAAGATATAAGATAAATATTGTACATAAATAGATGAATTGTTTACTCACAAGCAGATGGCTAGATAGATTGATATACTCTTTATTGCAAACCACAAAAATAATACATACCATTATCGTAATCAAAGTAAAGAACACGAACAATTGGCGGTCTTACAGTTTCAAAGCGGTCTCACTGACGAGCACGGGTATCTCCCCATAATCGGGGAAAGCCTGGAACCTTCCACGAAGCTGCTTCACTGCAGATTGGTAGAGACACTGGTTACTGATCAATGGCCCAGGGCCAACCAATCAGACGGATGTTTTCAAACCGTCCACAAGGCCTCTGAAAAGTCAGTTCTTGTATGCCCTTTGTACCCTAACCAGATTGACTACTTAAAGTGCTCTCTGAAGAATGGTAGCGCGGACAAATTTTGCCTCTAGCGGTTACCCATCCAACTCCTGACACCGCCCGATGTTGCTTGACTTGGTTGATTGTATACGATCTACACAAGCCGTGGAACTATGCTCGCTATTACGTATTACATCACAGGTCGACCTAATAATTTTTTTTAAAAAAAATTTCCACCCAAGAAATAAATAGCCTATTTTTTATCTGTCTAGACATTTGTTATAGTTCTATTCTGTGAAGTTGGAAGTAGTTTTGTATGTGTTAAATTTACAAATAAACTGAATTTAAACCACCCAAAAACACACCAATAGAACCTGTTTCTATAGGTGTAAAAGGGAATAAATTTGTATTAAGCTTTTAATGTTTTAAGGTTAAAGATACATCAAATTTACACATGTACACTAAAATTATTCATGCTTCACTTGCGGTGGCACATAGTTCAAGCTATAACCAACCATACGCGCTCACTAAATTTTATTGAAATCGGTTGAGCGGTTATATATTATGAAGTATGTAGGATAATCTGTTACTTTTATTCCATAAAGTATATTCAGACGATAAAATTGCATTACCTCATTGTCTCCCAGTAAATTTTCAGTTGTGGCCGGCGACCTCAGATTTAGATAAGGGAACAATTAGTACTTTATTCCCACTGTATCGTGTGTGGTATCTACCGACAATCTTTGGATTGTTGCTTCTTACTTAACTCTTAATTAGTACGTGACATTGATGTGAGAAGTCACGGCTTTTGAATCCTGTTGTTCTTTGTGTGCATAAGGTTCAACATTAATATTTTGTGTCGTTTTAAATAGAATTTACAAATCTCCAAGGAGTCTGTCATTGCTATTTCGTCTCTCTTAAAATTTAGTAGTCCTGGATTGAATGCATTGTTGTTTTAGACTAAGATTTGGATACCTCGTGTAGTAATGCAGTCTCTTAAAACAATTTACTTATACAATACGTCAAATATATTTCCTACGCCGTAATTAATGGTTCCACCGTCATTTACTTAAACATTTCCTTTGGACCTTAATTCTTCATATTTCGGATATGAAATTCGGCATTTCTAATCCAGATAATATCATTATTATCATCATAAGCATCATTAAAGTATAATTAAAATCTAAACAAGCAACATTTCATTCGGTAACGATAGCCGACGTTTGATCTAGATAAGAGACAAAGTATCGTTCCCACTGTATCGCTAGATCGCTACTATCTCTTTCACATTTTATGTGTCTTTTCCTTATTTTAAGACTCGTTTACAAAGAAGATAGGGATGACAAAATTTTAAGAAGAATGTTATTTAAACAAATCACATCACCATCTTCAAAATGGTTATTTTTGTTTGTGTTTTTACAAATATTCTCGATCGTGATATACTCAAAATCCAAGAATTTTGATTTATCTATACGTTTATATTAGTATCTATTGCTCTTATTATACATTAAAATCAGAAAATATGCTATAGTTGCAGCAAACGCCGGGCGAGAAGCATTTCAATCGTAATTGTGGCAAACCTTATCTAAGAGGTTCTTATTTATATCATGGTTCCTTTCGGAAGTCCGTTCACCACCAAGATTAAGTACGTACAAATTATAAATCGTCTGCATGCTTCTTTAGTCTTCTCTAAACTATCGTCTGCAGCTAAATGTCAGGGTGTGAGCAACTCAATCAAGATTACATCAGCCTCATTAAACCTTTCTATCGGATCCTACAATCCCGCAGCAACAGTTATATTTGTAGGGTTTGCACTGATACGGAATTGAGATTCAGTTTGTTTTTATGTGACACTGGGAAAATACATTATGATGAACAAGAAATAAAGGAATAATTGTTGCCAGGAAATTCAAATATTGTTTGAAAATTTTAGGGATAACTGCACTTTAGACCTTAATGTATCTTTTTCATGTTACTATAATATTAGAATAACGAACGAGAATTTAGTCCACACGATGATAAGTGGACATTTGTTAACAACTCTTTCAAAAATTTCATGTGAAGATTCTGAAGTCACTCACATACGTTACCCCACATCATAGATGCGTTGCCTCTTCTGAGGACTAAGATAATCGCTTCATATTCTAGAGCATTGTTGCCTTTAGGTAGAACGGTGTTCTGACGTTTTACCGATTAGCAAAAAATGCTTTACTTTGTCATACACAGATTGCTAGTGTAGCAACATTATCAGTTCAGTTCCATGTTCCTAGCAACCGTTAAGTTTATAGGGCTCGCTCTGAAATTGTGACGTCTCATTAGGTCGTGGTGCGACGGTTATCAGGCGATCACGAGGCTCACGGAACTGGGAGCACGATTCTAATATTTAGCTTAACATTCCACGGATTGGACTTTATAGAAAGTAGAAAGGCTGGATTGTGATGGGTGTTTAATGTCAGCGGCAATTGGTTAGTGTAAGTGTAGTGAGAACATTGAATTTCATTGTTTGCGTTTGATTAGTAACGGTATTTTAATAGCTTTTATTTAGTTTCACTTATCCCGGTGTCTGTCTGTCTGAAATAAAATCTTGCAAGTTAAATTTAGTCGACTTTCTCTATCCCTACAAAATTTAAATTTTGCATGGTGGTTCACTTCCTGTGTCAATTTTTATGATAAGCTAAAATATATATCTCGGTACAAGTAATTCTAGCTGCCCATCATACCAATGAAGGTATTTGTTTTACGTTTTACCAATTTTGGTCCTTACAATAAGTTCGGTTTGAAAGATAAATAAGCAGGATTTAAATTCGTGTTTGTTTTGTTGTTAATTTCACTACTACCTATTCTCGATTGTGGATGAAAACATAGGAGACATACATACCTGAAACCTGAAGATGATTCAAAAGCTTGTCAAACGTAGGTAGGCCAATATTAATACAGTAAAGTTTATTAAACATGCTTTAGTAGGTAATTAAATACCTACTTCGTAGTAATTAAAATAAAATGTAGTAATCTAAGGTATACGGAGCAACTAACATTTTCGAGCTATAAAATCACGGTAGTAAAGTTAAGCAAATGTTTTTACTGTTAAAACATAATTTTTCGTATTCAAATTGTGTAGAGTTCATTTGAAGGTATTCCGCATGTCATGTTATCGGAGGTCATTTACCTCGTTAAGTGCCATATGTGATGTCATAATGACTTACTAAAAAATACGTCTTTTCTTTTGTAATAGAAATGATATTAATTAGTGTCCTGGTCCAATAGTAGTAGTGGTAAGTGAAGCAATTACTCGACTAAAGAATATTCTATCCTACTTTATTGAAGTCGGTTAAGAACGGGAGTTATTTATTGTTTTATACATAAGCCATACAAATAGGCGAGATACTAGATAGATATAGAGGAATCGCCGGCTTTGAAGGAAAAAGGGGTAGCATGGGATAGGCAGGCTCTCAGGCGCAATACCGGAACACGACAAGTCGCTAGTGACGGTAGATTCATGCCTAAGAGTGGTCGCCAGTCAGGTCACACGATGGGATGCCTGCTTCGTCGTTAGGCTTGTGTGAAACAAGGATGGATAAACGGGGAGGGTTCATTGATGAGATGAATAAGAACGTCTGGAGATACAGTTTCATAATAATTGAATTAAATTACTATGAAATTAATTCTGTTAGATTTAATTACATAGTTCAAATTGGTCAAACGTTGACCAATTTTAACCACCTTCTGTACTTTATTACACAATTTGAAACACAATTTTAGTATAGTTTGAAAGTTTGAGTACCACTAGAACAAAATAATGTTAAAAACTGTAAGCTACATTCAATTTCATAGTACTTAAAATGAGAGAGCGTATTAGTCAAAACGCTGACTAATTTTTAACTAACAACTCTTATCTCGAATCTGAACCATATTGCACAACAGCCGTCCATGTCTTACAGTTTAACTTAACCGCAAATCATGCTGACAAACTTAACAAAACAAATGATTTATAAAAGTACAACTTATTTTGTTTGACGTTGATTTGAAGTCAGTTTGATCGGCCGCAAAAATAAGTTGGTAAATTAGATACACTTTTTTTTATCACGGGCAGTGTACTTTTGAATATTGTTTGGGATTTAATCATGGCTATTGTAATAGAAACAACTGCGTTGATAGATTGGGAAGCGCCGGCTTTAACCGCTGAGACGCCCTGGGTGTATATCGGCGCGCTTTATTAATATTAACCCGTGAGCCAGATAGAATATTTTGTCAGTCATTTCTTCGATATCTCGTGAAATGCTTCAGATAGTTGTATTATGAAGCATGGTGAACGTCAGCTGCCGCGCCTTTGGGAGAGGGAAGCTTGTAAATATAATCGTCTTTGAAACGAAAAAACACCAAACGCATCTATCTGATCCCAAGCTAGGTAGAGCTGTAGCGTGTGTTACCCCAGCCAGAGTATCTAAAGTCGTTGTTTGAGTGTAAGATATAAAGTGTGCGAATAAAGATCTTTCGTTTAAGATTTATATTATTTTTTTATGTTTAGTAACTCTCTCTCGCTCTCTAATAATTATACATCCCGTATTTCTTGTAAAAGATTCATAAGTCGAACAGTCGGTCCATTAGACGGTCTAAGTGGCGACTAAGCAAGACCCTGACATCGGATGCATGACATCATAGATTCCTTAGCCTCGACGCCACCCACGCTTACAACAACATTGCGCTCAGCTAACCTTCATCTACCTTATTTTCTTGACCATAAGGACCAATATCGAACGATTTGATCTAAAGTAGCCGCAAATCTAAGTTAGTCGAAGGTTCTAATTCTGTTTTTGAGATGAAAACGTCTATTTTGCGGGCAATGAGTGAGTATATTGGAACTTCGTGTTTATGATCTCTGGCATGATGACGTATAGGCTTGTTAAGGTTGTGTTGGTGCGATCTCGTTTCTTGCTCTACTGTTATTTACAAAGTAAACTTTTTGTTATTCGTTGTAATAGGTAAATCATTTTGAGAAAATTTCTGAACAACACTATTGAAAAAATATATTTTTTAAAGATAGAGTTGTTATAAGTTCCACGTGTGTATTTGTGTGCCTGTCTGAAATGTCGTAGCTCCCGTTCGGACATACCGATAACAATTTAGTTTTTTTATTTGCAAGGCACATACAAACTTAGAATTTTTTTTTCGCCAGGGTTTAAAAATAACTAGGATCCTTTGTGTCGTGGGTACCATAGACACATACAATCCCAAGTACATGACACCCAGGCTCAAAAAAAACAACTGATCATTTAGACTTCCATCTGGCCGAAAATCGATACTTTGCGAGTCGAATGTTAAGATTTAAGAACATCTATACTATAGTATAGATGTTCTTAAATCTTAACATTCGACTCGCAAAGTATCGATTTTCGGCCAGATGGAAGTCTAAATGATCAGTTGTTTTTTTTGAGCCTGGGTGTCATGTACTTGGGATTGTATGTGTCTATGGTACCCACGACACAAAGGATCCTAGTTATTTTTAAACCCTGGCGAAAAAAAAATTCTAAGTTTGTATGTGCCTTGCAAATAAAAAAACTAAATTGTTATCGGTATGTCCGAACGGGAGCTACGACATTTCAGACAGGCACACAAATACACACGTGGAACTTATAACAACTCTATCTTTAAAAAATATATTTTTTCAATAGTGTTGTTCAGAAATTTTCTCAAAATGATTTACCTATTACAACGAATAACAAAAAGTTTACTTTGTAAATAACAGTAGAGCAAGAAACGAGATCGCACCAACACAACCTTAACAAGCCTATACGTCATCATGCCAGAGATCATAAACACGAAGTTCCAATATACTCACTCATTGCCCGCAAAATAGACGTTTTCATCTCAAAAACAGAATTAGAACCTTCGACTAACTTAGATTTGCGGCTACTTTAGATCAAATCGTTCGATATTGGTCCTTATGGTCAAGAAAATAAGGTAGATGAAGGTTAGCTGAGCGCAATGTTGTTGTAAGCGTGGGTGGCGTCGAGGCTAAGGAATCTATGATGTCATGCATCCGATGTCAGGGTCTTGCTTAGTCGCCACTTAGACCGTCTAATGGACCGACTGTTCGACTTATGAATCTTTTACAAGAAATACGGGATGTATAATTATTAGAGAGCGAGAGAGAGTTACTAAACATAAAAAAATAATATAAATCTTAAACGAAAGATCTTTATTCGCACACTTTATATCTTACACTCAAACAACGACTTTAGATACTCTGGCTGGGGTAACACACGCTACAGCTCTACCTAGCTTGGGATCAGATAGATGCGTTTGGTGTTTTTTCGTTTCAAAGACGATTATATTTACAAGCTTCCCTCTCCCAAAGGCGCGGCAGCTGACGTTCACCATGCTTCATAATACAACTATCTGAAGCATTTCACGAGATATCGAAGAAATGACTGACAAAATATTCTATCTGGCTCACGGGTTAATATTAATAAAGCGCGCCGATATACACCCAGGGCGTCTCAGCGGTTAAAGCCGGCGCTTCCCAATCTATCAACGCAGTTGTTTCTATTACAATAGCCATGATTAAATCCCAAACAATATTCAAAAGTACACTGCCCGTGATAAAAAAAAGTGTATCTAATTTACCAACTTATTTTTGCGGCCGATCAAACTGACTTCAAATCAACGTCAAACAAAATAAGTTGTACTTTTATAAATCATTTGTTTTGTTAAGTTTGTCAGCATGATTTGCGGTTAAGTTAAACTGTAAGACATGGACGGCTGTTGTGCAATATGGTTCAGATTCGAGATAAGAGTTGTTAGTTAAAAATTAGTCAGCGTTTTGACTAATACGCTCTCTCATTTTAAGTACTATGAAATTGAATGTAGCTTACAGTTTTTAACATTATTTTGTTCTAGTGGTACTCAAACTTTCAAACTATACTAAAATTGTGTTTCAAATTGTGTAATAAAGTACAGAAGGTGGTTAAAATTGGTCAACGTTTGACCAATTTGAACTATGTAATTAAATCTAACAGAATTAATTTCATAGTAATTTAATTCAATTATTATGAAACTGTATCTCCAGACGTTCTTATTCATCTCATCAATGAACCCTCCCCGTTTATCCATCCTTGTTTCACACAAGCCTAACGACGAAGCAGGCATCCCATCGTGTGACCTGACTGGCGACCACTCTTAGGCATGAATCTACCGTCACTAGCGACTTGTCGTGTTCCGGTATTGCGCCTGAGAGCCTGCCTATCCCATGCTACCCCTTTTTCCTTCAAAGCCGGCGATTCCTCTATATCTATCTAGTATCTCGCCTATTTGTATGGCTTATGTATAAAACAATAAATAACTCCCGTTCTTAACCGACTTCAATAAAGTAGGATAGAATATTCTTTAGTCGAGTAATTGCTTCACTTACCACTACTACTATTGGACCAGGACACTAATTAATATCATTTCTATTACAAAAGAAAAGACGTATTTTTTAGTAAGTCATTATGACATCACATATGGCACTTAACGAGGTAAATGACCTCCGATAACATGACATGCGGAATACCTTCAAATGAACTCTACACAATTTGAATACGAAAAATTATGTTTTAACAGTAAAAACATTTGCTTAACTTTACTACCGTGATTTTATAGCTCGAAAATGTTAGTTGCTCCGTATACCTTAGATTACTACATTTTATTTTAATTACTACGAAGTAGGTATTTAATTACCTACTAAAGCATGTTTAATAAACTTTACTGTATTAATATTGGCCTACCTACGTTTGACAAGCTTTTGAATCATCTTCAGGTTTCAGGTATGTATGTCTCCTATGTTTTCATCCACAATCGAGAATAGGTAGTAGTGAAATTAACAACAAAACAAACACGAATTTAAATCCTGCTTATTTATCTTTCAAACCGAACTTATTGTAAGGACCAAAATTGGTAAAACGTAAAACAAATACCTTCATTGGTATGATGGGCAGCTAGAATTACTTGTACCGAGATATATATTTTAGCTTATCATAAAAATTGACACAGGAAGTGAACCACCATGCAAAATTTAAATTTTGTAGGGATAGAGAAAGTCGACTAAATTTAACTTGCAAGATTTTATTTCAGACAGACAGACACCGGGATAAGTGAAACTAAATAAAAGCTATTAAAATACCGTTACTAATCAAACGCAAACAATGAAATTCAATGTTCTCACTACACTTACACTAACCAATTGCCGCTGACATTAAACACCCATCACAATCCAGCCTTTCTACTTTCTATAAAGTCCAATCCGTGGAATGTTAAGCTAAATATTAGAATCGTGCTCCCAGTTCCGTGAGCCTCGTGATCGCCTGATAACCGTCGCACCACGACCTAATGAGACGTCACAATTTCAGAGCGAGCCCTATAAACTTAACGGTTGCTAGGAACATGGAACTGAACTGATAATGTTGCTACACTAGCAATCTGTGTATGACAAAGTAAAGCATTTTTTGCTAATCGGTAAAACGTCAGAACACCGTTCTACCTAAAGGCAACAATGCTCTAGAATATGAAGCGATTATCTTAGTCCTCAGAAGAGGCAACGCATCTATGATGTGGGGTAACGTATGTGAGTGACTTCAGAATCTTCACATGAAATTTTTGAAAGAGTTGTTAACAAATGTCCACTTATCATCGTGTGGACTAAATTCTCGTTCGTTATTCTAATATTATAGTAACATGAAAAAGATACATTAAGGTCTAAAGTGCAGTTATCCCTAAAATTTTCAAACAATATTTGAATTTCCTGGCAACAATTATTCCTTTATTTCTTGTTCATCATAATGTATTTTCCCAGTGTCACATAAAAACAAACTGAATCTCAATTCCGTATCAGTGCAAACCCTACAAATATAACTGTTGCTGCGGGATTGTAGGATCCGATAGAAAGGTTTAATGAGGCTGATGTAATCTTGATTGAGTTGCTCACACCCTGACATTTAGCTGCAGACGATAGTTTAGAGAAGACTAAAGAAGCATGCAGACGATTTATAATTTGTACGTACTTAATCTTGGTGGTGAACGGACTTCCGAAAGGAACCATGATATAAATAAGAACCTCTTAGATAAGGTTTGCCACAATTACGATTGAAATGCTTCTCGCCCGGCGTTTGCTGCAACTATAGCATATTTTCTGATTTTAATGTATAATAAGAGCAATAGATACTAATATAAACGTATAGATAAATCAAAATTCTTGGATTTTGAGTATATCACGATCGAGAATATTTGTAAAAACACAAACAAAAATAACCATTTTGAAGATGGTGATGTGATTTGTTTAAATAACATTCTTCTTAAAATTTTGTCATCCCTATCTTCTTTGTAAACGAGTCTTAAAATAAGGAAAAGACACATAAAATGTGAAAGAGATAGTAGCGATCTAGCGATACAGTGGGAACGATACTTTGTCTCTTATCTAGATCAAACGTCGGCTATCGTTACCGAATGAAATGTTGCTTGTTTAGATTTTAATTATACTTTAATGATGCTTATGATGATAATAATGATATTATCTGGATTAGAAATGCCGAATTTCATATCCGAAATATGAAGAATTAAGGTCCAAAGGAAATGTTTAAGTAAATGACGGTGGAACCATTAATTACGGCGTAGGAAATATATTTGACGTATTGTATAAGTAAATTGTTTTAAGAGACTGCATTACTACACGAGGTATCCAAATCTTAGTCTAAAACAACAATGCATTCAATCCAGGACTACTAAATTTTAAGAGAGACGAAATAGCAATGACAGACTCCTTGGAGATTTGTAAATTCTATTTAAAACGACACAAAATATTAATGTTGAACCTTATGCACACAAAGAACAACAGGATTCAAAAGCCGTGACTTCTCACATCAATGTCACGTACTAATTAAGAGTTAAGTAAGAAGCAACAATCCAAAGATTGTCGGTAGATACCACACACGATACAGTGGGAATAAAGTACTAATTGTTCCCTTATCTAAATCTGAGGTCGCCGGCCACAACTGAAAATTTACTGGGAGACAATGAGGTAATGCAATTTTATCGTCTGAATATACTTTATGGAATAAAAGTAACAGATTATCCTACATACTTCATAATATATAACCGCTCAACCGATTTCAATAAAATTTAGTGAGCGCGTATGGTTGGTTATAGCTTGAACTATGTGCCACCGCAAGTGAAGCATGAATAATTTTAGTGTACATGTGTAAATTTGATGTATCTTTAACCTTAAAACATTAAAAGCTTAATACAAATTTATTCCCTTTTACACCTATAGAAACAGGTTCTATTGGTGTGTTTTTGGGTGGTTTAAATTCAGTTTATTTGTAAATTTAACACATACAAAACTACTTCCAACTTCACAGAATAGAACTATAACAAATGTCTAGACAGATAAAAAATAGGCTATTTATTTCTTGGGTGGAAATTTTTTTTAAAAAAAATTATTAGGTCGACCTGTGATGTAATACGTAATAGCGAGCATAGTTCCACGGCTTGTGTAGATCGTATACAATCAACCAAGTCAAGCAACATCGGGCGGTGTCAGGAGTTGGATGGGTAACCGCTAGAGGCAAAATTTGTCCGCGCTACCATTCTTCAGAGAGCACTTTAAGTAGTCAATCTGGTTAGGGTACAAAGGGCATACAAGAACTGACTTTTCAGAGGCCTTGTGGACGGTTTGAAAACATCCGTCTGATTGGTTGGCCCTGGGCCATTGATCAGTAACCAGTGTCTCTACCAATCTGCAGTGAAGCAGCTTCGTGGAAGGTTCCAGGCTTTCCCCGATTATGGGGAGATACCCGTGCTCGTCAGTGAGACCGCTTTGAAACTGTAAGACCGCCAATTGTTCGTGTTCTTTACTTTGATTACGATAATGGTATGTATTATTTTTGTGGTTTGCAATAAAGAGTATATCAATCTATCTAGCCATCTGCTTGTGAGTAAACAATTCATCTATTTATGTACAATATTTATCTTATATCTTATATCTATACAAATCAATATTTATCTCACCATCTCGTAATATGATATAGGATATGTACACAAAACACAAACAGATTACGTCCGACAGATGAGATCAGAGCTGTAACTTTGACATTACTGCTCAATTCGGTCATCGATGTGAGAAGGCCGTATGTAATATTACCATAGACTATCATAACATACTTATATCAACAAGCCGTATTATGTTATTAAACACAATAATTGTTAATCCACGGAAACCTAAGTAAAACCTGAATTAACAAACAGTTTTATCCATTTATAAAACTGTTTGTTAATTAAGGTTTTACTTAGGCTTATCTAAATCCTATAAAATTAGAACGTTTGGAACCTGTATTTTTATCTAACTTTAAAAAAGGAATAGGTTTAATGTTGGGTTGTATGTAGATTTGGTGACGGACTCGTCGTCACCAGGTTGTCACACCAGTGTGACGAACAGTAATTTTTTTCCTCGTCGTCACACCGCTGGTTTTACTACACCTTTTATATCACAATAGTGTTCTATCAGGTCAGTTAATTTTGGTTAAAAAGTTTTAATAAAGATTTTTGTAAGTTCTTCTTCTTTCTCTCATCTTCTTCTTCTTCTTCTTCTCAACAATTTTATAATTAATCCTAAAAATATTACAAATGTAAAATTTTGTATGTTCGTTTGTCACGCAAAAGCTACTGCATGGTTATGATGAATTACATACAGTTAGTTAAAAGACCTGGATTAGGATGCAGGATACTTTTAATTCCGGTATCAGTCTCCTTGGAAAAAAAATACCTAAACTTCATGCGAATCGCGGTGAAAGCTAATAAATAATTATTTAATTTCGCAATCATCAATAACGAGCAGATGCAATCTAAATCTAAGTTACCTTAATTTATCCTTAATCAAAGATTCCTAGTATTTCCACATTTCTCATTAATGACGATGTCAAGAAAGGCCACGACTAACTAGGTATCGATCTATTAACTAACCCGTTCGTGGGTGTGTTTAAAGCAATAGCTGC
>DWNK01000202.1:0-13366 GCA_018250315.1 Hyalothyrus neleus pemphigargyra | reverse complement strand
GGAGCAAAAAAAACATCGATGTTATCCATATATAGCATAAAAACATCGTACGACACGGACGTCGAACGGACGGAAAAAAATAACAAGATCTATGAGGCGTGTGTTTTTTCGATATATTTAATGAAATACATCGATGCATCGGTAAACATCGAATGTTGCCGATGCATAGAGCCATAAAGATCGATATTTACGATGCATCGATGTACATCACATCCCTACCTAGAGGCCGCTTGTTTAACTCCGCTGATCGCGATAGAGTTCGCCGCGGTGGCGATAACGCGTTTATAGTGGCGATAAGGCGACAAGCGTACCTGTCCTTAAATGCATGTTAAACTGTTATCCTAAATATGTAATGGTATGGTTAGATACGGAGGTGTATTAGGTAAAGTTGAGAAAGTCAAGCCGATTTTATGGTCAGTCTATTATATGATAAAGTTTATGGTCAGTGATGAATTTGATTAAACATTAATGTTTCTGTTTTTAAATGTTAGTGTGTAATAAGATTATAAATACAAGGTACATGGTTGAAATTGACGTCTATTCGAAACAGACAAACACGTTTAAAAAACCTTTTGACTAGGACGTTTTATATTAATTGCTTGCAAATATAAACTTAATTGTAGAGTTTTGTTTCTTTTATTACTGTGGTCTTATTTGTCACTTGACACTTCCACTTCTCACTGACAGATTACCAAAATGGCCAAATACAAATCAATGGACATAAACGGCGATTTCGCTATGATTATTTGTGCATTCAAAGAGAAATGGAAAGGGGTTACGTTTGTTTACGTAAAAATGATTGGTCTTATATTGCTGGTATATCAATAGTAATCATTTTTGTCATGAGTCATAGAAAACATTGAAAAAAGCAGTAATAGCCTAGTGGTTGAGAATTTCGGTCTCGCTCCGGTGGGTCCAGGTTCGAATCACAGGCGCGCACCGCTGACTTTTCTAAATCATCTGCGCATTACGAAGTAATTATCACTTTCTAAACGGTGAAGGAAAACATCGTGAGGAAACCTACATACCTGAGAGTTCTTAAAAAAAAGAGTTCTCAAAAGATATGTGAATTCTACCAATATGCACTTGGCCAGCGCGGTAGACTATGGCCTAATCCTTCTCATTCTGAGAGAAGATCCGAGCCCAGCAGTGGGCCAGTAAGGGGTTGATGACATGACATAGAAAACATTTATAACCAAAAAAACTACATATTTAGGCAGGCTATTTTCCTCATAACATACCTATACGTGACTTTGTTTTTGCTTTATTTATGATCACAGTTAACCAATTTAAAAATCATAATGTGTGTCTTTGTAAAATAAATTGTGTATCAGGCTTTCCTTTATGTGTGTTGTTGTATTCTGCGTGCAACAGTTACTTGGTTTCAGAATATCTCAATTGCAATCATAGATATGCATATGTTACGATGCACTTCGGGAGGTAAACAATTTATTCAATGACATTGACAAATTATAAAAAAAGGCTTAATAACGGCTTATGAAAAGGCTTATGAACGTATAAACCGATTTCAATATTGTTTTTTTGTATAACAGATTTTCTTAAATAGCTAAGAAAACTCCCAAGTCACCTTTCAGATAAAATAACTAAATTGAAATCGGTTCATTTCTTTGGGAGCTACGATGCTACAGGCAGAGTGTATCTGTACACAAACACATAATATATCATAAACATGTCAAACTTATAACACGATTTATTTCATTAAAAACAAAATGTAGTCGATATAATATTAGTGTCAGGTAAAAGTACATTGTTTGTGATCACAGATTACGATAAATTAAAGCACGACAATCTGTTAGCCTTACTTCTGATTCGAACAAGTCTACTTAAGAATTCAGCTTTGAGATTATAAAAAGAGAAGTCCTATTATGAAAATATTACATGATTGCTACCGACTTGATATGCATACGGTAAATGATTTACATACAAATATCAGCATCGTCCCACAGCCGAGCTTTGGTCTCCTCTCAGGGTGAGATGGATTGGTCTACCAGCGTGGTTGCGGTAGCAGTAGATAGTGGGGATGGTAACTAAGTTAAGAAAGGAGAGATAGGCCGTACTATGCCCGGGATGTACGAATAAGGGCAATTGCTAGGAACATGCATTGCGAAATCAACCAGAGATCTTGTCTCTGTAAGCACTGATGAAAGCAACCGAGGGCGTTTTTGGGCGGTGGAAATCCCACATAACCTGTACCCTTAGTATGAGTTGCAATCATAATAAATAAATATAATAATAATCGACTATAAGAAATAGTGTATCGAGCCCGATTCCGCATATTTTATTGGCTGAGCGAGCCATCGTCTCGATGACCGCGGCGCTCTGAGCCAATCAAAGAGTGGGGATCGGAAGTTTTCGTTTTCGATGATGGAGTAGTTGAAAACGAGCAAAACTTGTACTAAGTAAACTAAGTACTATCTTCGATTTATTCGAAATTTTAGTCACGATAAAATTTACGATTACGTGGCAATTTTTTTTTCGGATAATATTTTGTTTCGGATGTTTAAGAATAATTGCCAGTATATAATAAGCAAGCAATTGACAGTGATAAGTAGCAACACTTAAGAAATATTGATAGTGATCAATTGTTTAAAACGGCATACATTTTTCTTTCGTTAGTAAGTATCACTAAACTGTCCAAAGTGCCAGGATCGTACAACTATAACATAATAAGTTAATAAGTATTACTACTAAGATCATAAATGGAATAGCGTGTTACTGCGTGAAAAAAGGACCTTTCACGTAGCACGTAGCGACGGAACAACCGACTCAAGTTTTGTATAGACATAGATAGCTATGAGCCTGAAAGTGTAAAGTGTAAATGGTATTTATAAAAAAAAACCCCAAAGGTTTCTGAGGAATTTAGCCCAAATTACATTCGATACATTAAAATATTAACGGTAAGCATCATGAGTGTGAGCTAGTTAGTTAACTTGTGTGATGGTAGCCATTCACTGTCGATAACATACGACTTGCAGCTCAGATAAGATGCGGTATTATTCATAAGCATTATTATAACAATGTGGCTACACTTTCGAAATTAACAACATCTTAATTGAAATTAACTTTCATTCACGGAACATAGATAAAAGATGAGGCGGCCGCCGAACGGTAGCGCGAGAAAGTTTTAATCATAGAGATAATACATGTCGATTGAATTCGGTTTTAAATCGTTCGTCAAAGATAAGGTTTGATAAATGCATTGCTCTCGCTTCGACGCGTGATTCACAGTAGAGTGCACAGTCAGCGCTGCTGTATCGATGTCAATACACACGTGATGTAGAGCTTCGGAACGGCTAGTACCTTAGTATGAGTAGCATACAAAGAGTGCTGGATGCTATATTTCGTATCGATGTTCTGGTATTTTATTGGCTAAGAGAATGATCAACTCGATCAACCAGACGTTCTTAGCCAATCAAATGAGATCAATAAATACGAAATACGATTCTCGAGCATTTTTTATTGCAACTCATACTAAGGATTCTGGTTCGAGTCACAGGCACGGTGATTTCAGTGATTTCTTAATAACATTAATACTTGTCGTTAGAAAACTCACACACGACAATCTGAGCCTAAACTAGACAGAAGCTGTACTATGGCAACCGGACAACTGATAAAAATAAATATATATTTCTAAATACATACTTATATAGATAATTTACACCCAAATACAAGATAAATACTCGTGCTCAACGTACAAATATTTGGTCTGGATGGGAATCAAACCCACGACGACCTACGGCGCAGCAGTCAGGTTCACGAACCACTACACCAAGAGGTTATCCCTTACTTTATAGATAAACGAAAATATTAAAATTTGCAAGACACGCTTGCAAGTTCTACAAAATGTTTGAAAATGTATGTAAAATTAGTTACTCAGCACGGTAGACTATGGCCTAATTCTTGTGGAAAGTGGTAATATGCAGGAATGGGTGTTCAATATTGAATTCGGTTGTAAATCGTTCGTCAAATATACGAGTTTGCTTATTGCGCTATGCTCTCGCATCGAGGCGTGATTCATTCGTAAAGTGCACAGTCAGCTCTATAGATACATCAATTACACAAGTGTAATGTAGAGCTCAGCAATTATTGCCTAGTGGTTAAGAAATGCGCTCTCACCCTTAGTATGAGTTGCAATCAAAAAATGCTCGATACACTATTTCGTATCGACTCCCGATTCCGTTTTTTATTGGCTGAGAGAGCCATCGACTCCATAAATGAGAGACTCTCAGCCAATCAAAGAGGCGGAATCGGAAGTTTTCGTTTTCGATGAACGAGTAATCGAAAACGAGCAAATCTTGTACTAAGGGTACTGTTTTCTTTAAATTATATTCGTAGTATAAATTGTCGCTTGCTTTATAGCAAACGAAAATACCGCGAGGAAAGTTCCACAGTTGCGAGTTCTACAAAATGTTCGAAAATGTATGTAAAGTTTACGTAGCATGAGGTTATGGCCTAATCCTTGTGGAAGTGGCAATGCATAGTAGTAGAGTTGGTATAGATTAAATTCGGTTTGAAAACGTTCGTCGAAGATAAGGTTTGATAAATCCATTGCTCTCGCATCGATGCGTGGATCACCGTAAAGTGCACAGTCAGCTGTATCGATACATCAATTACACACGTGTGATGTAGCGGTCGAGTATTCACGCAGAAATGTGTCGAATTCTTTGAAACGTGCTTTATTGCGGTTAGATACTTGTCTATTTATTTATTTGACAATACATTATGTGCTTTGATATCGTAATTGATCCAGTTGGAAATGATTATTATCTGTATCTTATGTAGTATCTTATATGGTGTACTGTAAGTAATAAAATATACGTCCATTGGAGGTAAAGTAGGTTTTTAAACATAAAATAACGGGTTAGTTGTTACACATATTAATTTTATGTTAATCAAATGTTAATAAAATCAATTGTATGCGAATATATTGTATGATTTTTTAAAACTATCATAAAATTTTTCATGATTTTTTCACTAAAATTTACTATGCACCTAAAGGTATAAAGCATTTAATTATACAAAATTTTAATGCAAATATACCTACGTATTGCCTGCTGAGAAGAAATACTTTAATTACGAAATCGACCACGTGTTGCAACAATGTGTCAACATAATATTTTGTTACGTCATAATTGTTACTAAACAGAAAATAATTTACGGCGATAGCAAAGAAATTATTAATTTGAAAATATTAGGTATTACAAGCTCTAGTTAAAATAATATTTCTGAGAGCGCAATTAGGACTGACCACTTAGATTAAGGTATAAAATTTAGGCAAAGCAGTGGTAGAATCGGCATAGTTTGACCTCCGGCATAGTAACAATACTACGTACTCGTAATCTGTAGCAATAATTATTCTTACATCAAAAACATGTAGTCGTTTATTTATTATCCACCTTTCTTTGATCCGTTTCTTAGAATCTTGGGGAATGCTTTTTCGAAGTTCATAGGCCTGCATTTCGTTCATAATTTGACGCATCATGCACCGAAGCGTGCTTTCGTTTTTGGGGTTCAGTAATAATAAGATTCAGTTGACACCCTTTGAGTAGGGTGTCAACGGAATCGTGCTGGTGCTAAGCTAAGCTAGTGTGAACGGCTAGCTAGCGACCACCCTCTGGTCGGAGTCTACCGTCTACTTACCATAAGTTATTTCGCATGCCTCTTCACATTAAAAAAAATTAAGGCTCCATTGTTTGTCCGTCCGACTGTCACAACACATATTTTAAACCGTAATAGATGACACTTAATAAATTTTCGCATAGTACCTATGTACGAGTATTACTATAGCCGATATCACAACAACTAATAAAAATAAAATTTAAAATGGAAGGTCCCCTATATTAATGATAAACCCTCCATTCAACAGACATCTTTTTATCGGCGTTTCATAAATAATTAGTTCACGGAATCCGTCGTAAGCGAGTGCATCTCGCACTTGGCCGTTTCTTATGTATAAGACCGAGGATTGAATGCGTTTTGATTATGATTCGCGTGAAATAGTGCTACAAATTGTATACGCGGTAATGGCGTGGTGTTGAAACAGGGAAGCTCTTGCGCGTTTGACGTGTGCCGCTCCGAAGATGGATGACAACGGTGCTGGTCCACGTATGGAAACATACGGACTACATTTTGTACGCGTGTGCGCGACTTTTAGTTGTTGCCGGTTCATTTACGTAATGAAACGACCATCTTAGTCCTAGGAGTGACAACACATTTGATTTATTGTAAGTATAACTCCTGTTCTATATAGTACAGGTATCCATAATGTGGTGCCCTAACATCAAGGGAATAGAAATTCATAATAATTATTTACCGTATTCTTAGTAAATAATATCAGTTCTTACTTTATGGAAATTCATTCTATTAAATTAGTATTATGACTATTTTGCAAACTATTACTTTATAATGGTACGTTATGATGGTGGTTCTTTATCACATGCAGGATATAGATACTGAGTCTCAAAGACAAAAAAAATTTACTCTACGATGATGATCCCAAAGCTTTAGCGATCAACCGTCGAGTATAATGCGTTAAAGATAGTTAACATGCAATCATATATTATGTAGCGGATTGTTGCGAAGTAGCTATAATCCTAATTTAATGATCGTATAGCTTTTAGGAGCTTTTACGATTTTCAAGATTATACTATAACTCTGTCTGTCTGTCAGTTACGTTTTCACGGGGAAACTGCAGTACAAAATATTCGCCCGTGTATTTCAATTCGCACATTAGTCGATGTTTACGGTTCACTACTTAAGTGGACATGCGGTGATTTAAGTGCAGGTACATAAACATATTCCCACAGTAATGCATTTCCAAGACACTTAGTCCTCTGGCACGCTAATAACTTTCCTAACCTCATATTAACCTCGCCAAAAGGTTTTTGACAAGAGCTTAGCAATATAGCAATATATCTTGCTAAAGAAACTTCGTTCTTCATACTTTTTCTATTGCATAATGTATTTGTGTTTTGATATTGATAAATCAATGTTTTATTAGAAGTATTAGGTATCTAGGCATTATTTGAATTCTTTATGATGCAAATTCAAAAGTTATTTTGATGTTTTACGCTGTGTCGTGCGCTATTGGATGAGCTGGGACCGCAGTCAATGTCCTACGTCGTGCATAACAAAGCGTGGTGATTTTAGGATAATAACTTTACCACTATCTCGTTAAAATACATATTTAAAACTACGTGCAACATGTTATATTAATCAATACGTTGACGCAGTGCAGGTAATTTAAAAGAGCATTAGTATAGAAGACGGTAGAGTAAATGCTCTATCTAGGTAGAGTAAATACTTACAAGACATACGACGATATGCCTCCATTGACGAGTACGTACAAGAAAATGTACAAGCACTTAATGAACAGTATTCAATTATGCAGCAAGTGCGTGATTCATGAATTAACATTAATGATTGGAGGAAGATCCCATTTGAACCGATATCGACACTCGAGTACAACGATGCTTTTACGGACCTGGGTATTGAAATTAACTTTAGATTTATATCCGAGTAATTAAAAATTAAAGATCTGTATTCCAAATTGGTGTATTTTTATGTTTAACCTGAGCGAAGAGGCAACATTTGCAACGCCAAAGAATTCGCCAATGGTCGCCTGCTTTGAATGAAAACATGGGATTTACGACGAATGTCACGCTTTTCGAGACTAGGTGCGGTCTCGTGCACCTAGCTCACAGGAAGCAGCAAAGCTTTGGGAACCCACAGACTCCGAGGCACCGTCAGAGGCACCGCAATAGGATAGGTAGGGTGGGTGGGTGCTGGCTCTCAGGCGCACTACCAGAACACGACAAGTCGCTATTGACGTTGGACTCCGGCGTGCGGGTGGTCGCTAGTCAGACAGCTCACACGATGGGAGCTTACCACCAGCGAATGTATGCAAAATTTTCAACATTAGTACGGTACATACAGCGCTTTGCTAGCACAGTCACTGTGCAAGACATTCTAGAAAGGGATTGCAACCTTCTTTATATTATGCTTACAGTTAGAACCCTCTGATCTCTTGCGAACTTTCTATAATTTACTCGTTGTAAAGGAATAATTTTATCATCATAATGTAATTGTTACCAAATTATTCTTCTGTTGTTTGCTCTTGTTGTCCGTTATGATTCGCTCTATCAACATTAATACATTATTATTGCTACTAAAAAAATAAAAAAACCATAGCCAGATTGGTCAAGTGTAATTCCTAAAAAACTTTTTACATAAACATTATTATCCTATTATCATGTTGTAGTTGAAACAACTATTAACTAATTCATGTATACAAAGTCTATGGTAGAAGCTGAAAAAAGTCTAATAGTTTATGAAAGGGAGAGTTATTTGGCTTCCGCGGAAGTGGTCGGTTTCATGTCAGTCATCGAGGCGTTTTTTGTATCCGAAAACCAGTTCCCCTATCTGTTGACACGAGTCATCTGGTGTGTTGGGGCATATGTCACGGGACAGGACTGGTTACCAGGTGTCGGTTGGTGGAAAAAAAATCGGACGAGTGCGAGTAGGACTCGCACACATAGGGTTCCGTACCGTTGAAGAATATAAAAAAAATATCCGACTAATAATACAATATTGTCACAACGCTGGCCATGTGTGCATTGATAAATAATAATTGGAAGTTTTTGTAACATTGCACCACACTAATAATTAAGGAATATCGCGTTATATAATGAGTAGTTATGACACATTGTGACAAGTCAAATCTAATGTCAAACGCGTTCGGGTATTGCTTGTAAAGATTACGGAACAATCCTAATTAAAATTTTAATTTTATATTTTTATTCTTATTATTTGTTGTTGTTATTTTTGTATATATGTAAGAAGAAAGAAAATTTCAAGGGTCTAGCTGTCAAGTGTCACGGTTTGTATCATAGAGTCTTGTAACAGATAGACAGGGGAGCCTCTGTAATAGGGTTCCGTACTCTTTGGGTACGGAACCCTGAAAAAGCAAAACACGAGCCACGGAAGCGGCGGGCATGCGCGGTTCACTTTTCACGCGCGGGCGGAGGGTGGTGCCATCGACTTAAGCAAGGGTACGGCTCGCGCGCGTTCAGTCAGCTGACGACAGCCGTACCGTACGCACGTCGATCTATCTTCCTCCTGCCGGTATCGCGCAGTGACCGCACACTCAGTGTTAATCCCCGTGTTTCACAAAACCCAACTACAATGGCCACCTACGCCCAGTTCAAGCACGTCGAGCTCTACAAGATCGGTCATGGAAAGAACAGGTACGTAGAGACGTTTCAGTGCGCTGCGCGGATGCTGCGGCTGAAGCTTTCAGCATTGCCCGTAGGGCTTTGTTTTGAAAAGGTCATGGTTAGGATTGAATATTTTATTGCAAAAGTCACAAACTCAGCTAAGACAAAAAGATTTTCTCTCATTTTTCTATACAGTGTATTTTTTGGATTTTTTTTTTACGTTTACGTATTCGTCTCTGTGTAAAATTTTAGTGTGTAAAAGTCTCATTTAAAGCCATTTTCAACTCAAGTAACAAATATAAAAAATATTTTGAAATTAAATTAAGATTACTTTTTTACTATTACGCATTTTATCGCCGCCATATAAGGCAATTGTAATGAAGTTTAGATTGAAATGTCATCCGTCTAGAAATTAACAGTGTAGAAAAAAATTTATGTATGTGAAGTGTTGAACTCGAGTAATATATTATATCAATGCGGAGGCCGCGGCGATCGGTTACCCGTATCAAGATTTCAGTGCCAGGTGTTAGGCTTTCGTGAAGTTCTAGAACGCTGGGGGCGGAAAGTTCGTGAACTTACATCGGGTTATTCACACCTATATCGGCATTAACTCCGAGCTTAGCGTCTAGTATGAGCTGAAAGATAAAATATCAAACACGTTCAAGAATTACGTTGTATTCTTAATACGTAAATTAATACGAGTGAAATACGTTGCTAATTAAGAAAAAATATTTTAAATAGGGTCCATAAATCTATAACATAGACAATTAGGCAATCGGTAAGATATTTGGAATCCCAACCTTAAGGGTGTTATCTAAATGAAAATTGAAATTTATATTTTAACGCCAGTAAACCCGCGAGCAAAAGCTGCTAACTTATAAAGCTGTTATTTCATTAATGAGTTCCGTTACCGTTCGATGATATATTATAAGTTAAACAGTTTTTAATTTCTTAAATTACTTATGGGAAATGGGAAAATTACTCATTTTCACTGATCTATAGTCTCCGTACCACAAAGGTTATTATAAAAAAATAGATAATTTGAATTAAAATTTGTGTTAATTTTGTGGTTTTACTTTTCGATTTGAAAAAAAACAAGCAAAAAATTACACTTTGTTGTAAAAAGTCGGATCGGATTGTAGCATGAAATAAAATTTACCGATTCAAGTTGCTATTGTAGAGCACAATAGACAGATTTTGGCATTAATTGAAGCTCTCACTTTGGTAAACACTTTTCAATGTTTAGATATTGCAGCCTCACTATAATTTCTGGATAATTAATAATGGTGTATTTTTAATATGTTCATACAACACAACCTCGAGGACTTCAAGCGGTTCAGCTAATTAATAAAAAAAATAAGGAATATTTTAAACCTTGTTCTAAATTCAAAATTGTTTGTTAATCGGTTGTTTGGGCCGTTGATAAGTCCAAAGAAGGAAACTAACAGGAAAACAGCGTTTAAAATTAAAACACCCATCCATGGCACTTCGTTAAATTAGTGACATATATTGTTGATACACCTTTACATCTTGATCAACACATTTTAGATACTGGGCGACCGATCCTGCGGAAACTCCCTCGGGCGGACGTACCCCGACCGTCAGGTGTCTGTTCAGTCAGTCAGTCAGTCTGGCTTGGCCAGAAAATGGCCAAAAATGGCCCAGGGGGCACTTGTCCCTCTCGACAATCGCTCCCTGTCTGGGTCAGCGGAGCTATAGCGTAGGAAGTCCAGAGTAGTACATCTTAGATGAATTGACCATGTAGTCACCAGCGACAATAATGACGATGTCATTTTATAAAGTTGTTTCGACTACATGCCGCATTTACGTTTTTCATAAAAGCCTTACGTTAACCGCGCTCATCACACGAACTAAATGAAAATTCTTATCCACATTCCACAATGACGATACAAATTCGTAGAAGCGCCAGATTGCATTGTATCGCATTCCGTGACAAAAAAGCGAAGAATGTTGCTCCTACTGTAAATTCTTACCGTTCGGTGAGCAACGCCGCATGAGCGAGCGCCGATGCGGTTCCGACGCTGCGGACACCAAGTGGACACAACAGATATTAAAGATTTTTTTATGTTTAAGCCAAACGCAGGCGAGATACCTGATGGGAAGTAGTCACTGCCGCCTATGAACATTTGCAACACAAGAGGAATCGCTAATGCTCGCCGGCTTTGTAGGTAAAACTGATGGAATGTTGTGAAGGATGGGAAAGGTGGGAAGTGGGATAGAACGATACTGTGGTCGCGAGCCAGGCAAGTCACACGATGGGACCTTACCACCAGCATAATGATAAATTAAATAAAACGAAATTGTATGTTTTTACTACGAAATATTTTATACTTCACTTCTCTCACTTCACTTAGTCCACTTGATGCTTGATGCCTACCACTCATGGGCTTCTGTGATAAAATTCATGTAAAACAGGAGGAGTCCTGTCTAAAATTGATTACAGAGATTGCATATGCAACGGCTCTGTGACAAAATACATATGAAAATATTTAAGACGAAATTAGAAACGAGTTGCTTATTGTAAGTATGTAGTTAAAAAAAGCATGAAGTTCAGTGCGGAATGTTTTACGCGCATTAAAATATGGTAGTGAACTTTCACGTGTTGTAAATTACGTGTCACAGATGCGTTGCATCTGCAACGCCTCTGTGATCTCTCTGTGATGCATAGATATGCATCCACATTTTCCCATTGAAAAGCAAAAATTGCGTCATGTTGGAAATTGGATGTGGCGACAGTGCCTCCGAATCGAATCATACTACTTTTTGTCGGTATTGCAATATGGTTGTACGGTGTGCGAATCTTAGTTTTCGTTTATTCAGGATTGACGTTCTTCCCAATGTCCTTGGCTGGGATGGCTCCCATTCTGCCCGCCCCGGTCTCCAGATCTGTTTTTACGATAGGCAGGAGTTACCGTGTAGCACTATTCTGTTATTGTCTCAGGCTATAGGCTATATCTGTGTAATTGATTGATGATTTGAAAGATACATATAGTATGTACGAGATACAATATCAAGCAGATTCTTCGTCTTCGAACTGTGTCTAGTAGACTGTCTCAACTTAGTATTCAATACCAGCAACGCGCCGATCTCATGTAGAACTAGTGTTTTATTATCATTTGCTACAAATCGGCATTCACTTAACATTAGGTAGACTGCGTATGATATCCCATGATCAGCATTGCAATACATTGCACATAAAAATATATCACTTATTTGTATAGATTTTTCTGTAAGCTTCAAGCAGTATTTATAGGCTAATAGCGGATGTGGTTAGCACGGCGGGTGAACGCAATTACGACGGTATATAAGGAAGAATCGAAACAAAACGGAATGTACCCCTTTCTTTGCGAAGGCATGTACTGTGACAAGACAATTAACGGCTTACATCTTTGTCTTTGAACCCCTTTTAAAATCTGTTAGCTATCCATTGATATAGAATTCCTCATGCGCTCTGGAAACGAGCATAGTATCTTGTCAATATTACTACAAAAATAGTTTATAACTATACATCGTTTCTATGGAAACACTGTAGACCTGGTTAGTGTTCATATCTGAAATAAACCATTCTAGATTTTTCAGTCTCGAAAGTTTACAGGCGCTGTTTCTTTAATGTATTTTATTAGTCACTAAACTTATTTTGTCGAAACAATAGTATGTATGTTAAGTTTGTTTTATTGATATTCTGTGAAATGCTTCCGATACTGTGATACTACTCACCATTAAATTATTCTATAAAAAGTATATTTTATTACTTTTTACCAATGTGATCTCGACATAAAAGTGTAATTTTACAACTGACTTATTTTATTAGTTATTTGAATGTATTAAAAAGTATTTACATTTGTTTTATTGGCTTTCTACGGAGCTCATCTATAATTTTATTATACAGAGAAAATCGTGTAATAACTTACCATTGTTATAATTATAACACTCTCACTTTCTTAATAGTGTGATTTTGACATAAAAATCTCAATTTTACAACAGACTTACATAATTGGCATGAAATATGAGTATGATTATAGGGTATATTTGTATAGAAACACGAATTTTAATTCGATACGTGCTCAATAACTATGCAATGATATTTTATCAGCGATGTTGCAAATTTT